>OW026521.1:83703224-83779613 GCA_932274085.1 Protocalliphora azurea | reverse complement strand
TATATATATATATAATATATATATATATATATATATATATATATATATATATATATTATATATATATATATATTATATATATATATATAGTATATATATATATATATATTATATATATATATAGTATATATATATATATATAGTATATATATATATGTATATTATATATATATATATAGTATATATATATTATATATATATATATATATATATATATATATATATTTATATATATATATATATATATATATATATATTTATATATATATATATGTATAAATATATATATATAAATAAATAAATATATATATATATATATATATATATATAAATATAAATATATATATATAGTATATATATATATGTATATTATATATATATATATAGTATATATATATTATATATATATATATATATATATATATATATATTTATATATATAAATATAAATATATATATATATATAAATATAAATATATATATATATATATATATAAATATATATATAAATATATATATATAAATATATATATATATAAAATTTTATATATATGTAAAATTTTTAATTTTTTGAGAAATGTTTAAATTAATTGCTACTTTTTGTTTCTCCAGGGTAATTTAAACCCTTTCTATGCTTGGTTAAAAGGAATTTGATCTTTGTTTTTAAGACTGTTTTGAAACTCCAATTTCAAACTTAAAATTTTTGTTAAATAAATTTCAACAAATTTGGAATGAAACTACGCAGGTTCATAGACAACACCACAGGCAATAAAATTAAAAAACAATACCTTGTATGACTAAGCCGCACCTGCGATTTGAATTTTGCGGATTTCGGCAAAAAAACATTTTTTGCGTTTTTTTTAGTTATTAGGTAAATTTTTTGGAACTGATAATCAGGCTAAACAGAATTATTATAGAATAAAATAAGCGATGTCTCAGAAAATACATTCTGAGGTTTTTTAGAATAATTGGACCAGGATAATATTTTAAATTCGAAAGCCAAAAGAAAAAATTTGGAATATTTGAAAGTTTTAAGGAATTCATAATGAAAATTATTTTAGTTTTATCTGGATAAAATTTGGTGGAAATATAACTGACTTACCTTCAACGACATTAGTAGTAAAAATGTAAATTTAACCCTCAAATAAGCTTGGGTTCAGAATTTTGTTAAACGCATCTTTTCTTAAATATTTAAAAGTCAATTAAATGAAAATTACCCATTCTGATAAGTAATGTCATGCTAAGCCATCAGATTTCCTCACATAAATCATTTCATCCAAATATAGATAAAGAAAATATTTTTTCGTGATGTTTCCCTTAAAAATTTGAAATATTTGACCTTCTTATTTTAAAGATAATCTTTGCCAATTTTCTTAAGAACTCCAGAACATATTCTCTGAGATATAGTTTATAATTTTGTTTAGTCTGAATATCAGTAAAAAAAAATTGCGAAGAATACCTTTTGCCGAAATCCGCAAATTTCAAGTAGCAGTAGTCATACAAGGTATTGACCGAATTATTTTTAATTTTCTTTCCTGTATTTCAAAAAATTTCATTTTTTTTTGTACAGTCCTTGCACAAGTGGTTTAAAACAAGTTAATGTTTTGGGGAATTCGAAATAACTTAAACATTTTTTAACCGAATTCTTCTTTTGATGTCTTGTTTGATAGATAATTATGTGTATATAATGAATTTTGACCAAAGTTAAGTTATGCAGCAAGGTATTTAATAGCTAAAGTTTTCAAAAATCTTTAAAAAGCCATATTTTCCCCATATAAACGCACCATAAAAACTTCAGGTCCGATGCGGCACGAGTTAACGATATCCGATTTCACTAATATTTCATACAATATATTTTTACAACCCAATGAACGATTCTAGGGAGAGTTAGGGTCAAAATTCAAAAATCGGTAAATTTTGGTGCAGTCTAATGTACATATATTAACAAATACATGACAAAATATACAAAGCGAAAAAATCTCAAAGAAAGCAGATTTAAATTTGTTTTACCCTTCCTCTCTATTAACATCATATTAATATAAAAAATGACGAAGTATTTGTAAATATACATGTATAAATATGTAAGTAGAAATGGTACTTAAATCAAGACATAATTTCTTAACGAAATGGTTGTTTTAAAAAACGCAAAAAAAAATCACATATCTAATACATAAATTATTTTTGGAAATAAGTTTACATACTAAGTAGAGATTGTTATTATTTATTGTTAATTTAATTAATTGCAGTTATGTTAATAAATAATAGATTTTACTTATAACTTAGTTATTTTTAAAATACTTCATTTATTCCTTATATTAAATATATGGAATAAATATTAACAATTTTAATTTACATGTGGTACCTTTTAAATAAGTAAAATCAGTAAGTCATCATTTGAAGATAAAGCTGCAGTAGAAGTTAACTTTACTTGATGACCACACATTTATAAAAATAAGTACTACTTAAAAAATTAAAAACAAATGCCAAAGTATTTAAACGATACACAATAAAAGACTAATGAATATTGCATGGCGAAATTTGAAAGCAAACAGTAGACAAAAAGAGAGTGGGAGAGCAGAGAGAGTAAATTTCATTTCGCTCATAAGGTTTTTCCTCTTAATTCAAGTCAAATTCCAATATTAAGAATCAATTACTTAATTTAAATAAAATTTGTACTTACTTCAGTACGCGCGCGAATCGTACTTAAATTTAATTACATGTACTGTTTATTGTGAAAAATAAATTTGATTTTATAATGCAGTTTTTATTTCTGTGTATAAATTTCTATTTTGTAAAAAAGAAGTACAATATTAAGAAAACAAGAAATTCCAAAATACAAAAATCTTTTTTTAATTATAATTGAGTAGACTTACTACTGTAATTGAACACATAATGTGTGACGTGTAACTCTGTATCTATATATGTAAATTTTTTATCAAGACAAACATCAAAAATTTGTCTAAATTACAAATAATTTTTTATATTTATGAATTATAGGTAGTGATTTCATTCCGGGATTCCCGGTAAATTTGCCATTTTTCGTGTCCTGCTATCTCGGAAATTTCGTCCGGGAACCCCGGGAGTTTTATGAAAACTACTAGAATTTTAACAAAATCTAATTAATTAATTAATATATATATATATATATTTTATAAAATGGGGTATAATAACTCCATAACAACAATTTCCTAATTGATGACTCCATTTTACTTCATTTACTTAATGACTTTCACAGCATTATTTTAAATTAATTTACTAAACACTTTAAAGATATATGTATACACATATGGACAATAAAATAGGTGTGAATTTCTTCAAATGAAAGAATTTTTAAATGTTTTATTTATTAAATGCAATTATCTAAGGAATAAAAATATTCTACTGGAATTTATCTACATTGAGATTGTGAAACTAAATATTAATAAAATGCAATAATTGCATGAAAGAACATAATTATTTTTTGGAATTTCCTTGATCATACCTAGCATAGTGGATACATACATTCTAAAAGTCCTTGATAAAAATTATGATTTTTCTTGTTACTAAATGAGAGAGATGGCTTCCTAAATTATTGATTTAGATCTATTTAAGGATTTTGGGTAGAATTTATATTATAGTGTGTAATTGATTATTTTACAGCTTCCATATTATATTCACAGGATCAAATTTCCATCGGACTTGATGAATTATAATGTATCTCAAATGTGCAACTTAGATCGATTAATTATAACAATTATTTTTAATCCGGGATTTCGGAAATCCCGGGATGTCGAAGGATGTCGCTTTCCTGGGAAATCGAAAAGTTCGGGAAATTGCATTCCCTAGATATAGGGCCAAACATATGTTATAATGTAAAAAATACTAATTTCAATCAAAATAGCGATTTTTTATTAAGCAATGTCAAGACAAAGTTCTCAGCACTCAAGGTCTGACAATTTTGGCTTGACACTGCAATATCCTGATAAAAATTTGACGTTTGTCTTGTTTAAAACTTGTCTAGTGTAGACTCGACGTAATGAATTTTGTCAAGTCATAAAAAGCTTTTTCTAAATTGATAAAAGTGAAAATAAATTAATTACGTGTACTGTTTATTATACTTAGTATGTGTACATAATTGATATACATATGTGGTCAATAAAATAGATGTGAATTTCTTTAATTGAAATATTTTTAATATTTTATGTTTTAAACTTATATTTATGTTTAATATATTAAATACAACAATATAAGGAACAAAAAAATATTTTGTAATTTATCTATATTGGGTAGGGTGGTCCAAAATTATATTTAACGAGTTACGTTTAAAAAATGTTGCAATCATCGTAGGAAGTTTAAATTCGGTCAAGATATTATAAAGGATGTTTCCTTTAATCATTTTGAGCACTTTTAAATGTGCGATATACTTTAGCTTTTTTCCTTCACTGTTGGACAACTCCAACACTTCTTTTTTTTTTTTTTTTGTGGAAAACACCTATTTCTCATGTAGACATTAAATTTCTATTTTTTTTATTAAATAATTTAAACAATTATTTTCTGAATTTCCTTGGTTATTCCTAGCACAGCGAAGATATGCACCCAAAAAGTCCTTAACAATATATTATACTGTAATTATTAAACATTTTTATTTTTCCTTACCAGGCCAGTTGGAATACCTACAAAATTATTGTTTTAGGTTTCTTTCACAACTTTAGTCAGAATTATTATCACAGGAATTATTTATTCAGAAACTACCTTAAGAGAAACCTCCCAGCATATTTCATGAACGATTTTGGTCTTCATAATGCTAAAACTCCCACAAAAGTGATACGCAGTAAAAAACGAAAAATATGCTCCAAAAACGAGAAAATATGCTCCAAAAACGAGACAATATGCTCCAAAAACGAGAAAATACATATATATAAAACCTAAAAAATCCAATTAAAAATTGGTATGAAAAAATAATAATTCATAAAATCGCGTCTTTAAAGTATTTTTTCCGGTGAAATTGATGGATTTTTGAAATTATTTTTGTATTAATAGATGTAAATTGCTTTTTCAAGCAATATTAATCAAAAAAAATTTCTGCATGCTCGGAAGCAGGTTTGTAGATATAAAGTAAATCCTTCCCTTACCAACCTTCTTCAAGAAAGCGTGATGATCATGATTCCCACTTGGAAGGACTCTTTGTTAAGCTAAGCATGAATGAAGCTCATGTCTCTTTTAAAGCATCGTAGTTGTGCTAACATCGTGTCTCTTTTAGGTGTATCTTTTATAGATTATAGAAGCGTGAAATCATGTTTTTTGAATTTAAATAATACACAGGAAAGAATATTTTTTATTTTATTTTATTTGAATTATTTTAAAAGTAAATTTTATAAATTATAAAACTGAGAAATGTGTTGAATTAATTGGAAAAAATTTTGCTAAAACAAATTGCCTTTCTATTAGCCCGATCGTGAATTTTTGCATCTGCGAAAAAAAGCATATATAAGACATTACTTAATGTATAAAATAATTTAACTAAAAACATAACGAATGTCGTCGGTGCGATGATGAAAAGTCCTATGAGTTTCTTTATAATTTTGGATTTTTTGTATTTTTCGTTAGGATATTTATTAATTTTATGTTTCGAAAAAAACTATATCTTTTGATGTCCTCGAATGGCACAAGAAATTTAAAATATATTTTACGTACCGTACATTACACAGATATTCCTTGTTTTATTGTCTTCCCTCATCGTACAAAAATATTAAAATAAAACCAATTTTTTTTAATGGGCCCAAACTGAGAATTAAAAAAAAAAAAAAAAAAAATCATAAATCAAAATACGGTATAAAACATGTCATATTTTATATTTTACAATGAAAAAGAAAAAACAATTTTTTGTAAAACTTTAATGTTTAAGTAAATAATTTTATTTTGTTATTATAAATTATTTAAAATAATAATAATAATAATAATAATTTTACTTGCAGTTTTAATAGTTTATATTTATTTTTTTTAAGTTTGTTATTCTTTTCTTTTTTTAATTTTCACGAATAGAGATACTTCTTGGTATTTTAAGCACACGATCTCAACTAATCAATGTAACCCAAATTATTGCATCATCCAACTTAGCAGATGTTTTTATTTTTGTTTTAAAATTCGTAGACAAAACTCGGGAGAAGAAAAAATCATTTGTGGATTGTGGATCCCCGTAAGCGAGAGAGAAAGTTGGTTACAATTTGGTAAAATAAATATGAGCTAAGTGGAAATTTCTGGCTTCCATTTATAGCATATTCGAATGAGCATCAATGATGTGCTATTGAAAGACAGAAATTTTATTTATATAAAAAAATTTTGGGTCGCCCTTATATGCGTCTGAACTTCATATGTTAGTATAGTGTTCAGTATTAAGAACTATTAACATAAACGCTCACAGTAGGTGTTGTATTGGTCTGGCTGTCCCCTTTTTTCGTGCACTGAATTAAAATATGTACAAAATTCCCTGATTATGTCTGTAAAATTAGACTTTTTTCGTTCTAGTTTCAACAAATGGGGCACTGTACCCAATGTAGATAAATTCCAAAATAATATATTTATTGTTGTATTTAATAAACAAAACAGAAATATAAGTTTAAACAGTTTTAAAACCAGAGACCAAAAATAAAACGCTGTTACAGTGTCCTTTTTAAACTTCATTGGAAAGTAGAAGAAATAAGTTTTTCAGCTCTATGCATTTGGTTGATTTTGATCGAATATTTAAAGCAAATTTTCAAACAACTTGTAGAAAAAATAAAATTTTTCCACAATTTTTCGATTTATTAAATTTTTTTTTTACAAAAGCAGCGATGCAATAATTTTTAAAGGCATTTTTGTTGTGAACATAACCAAATTTAATATTTTTAAATTGAATAAAAGTTGTAGAACTTGTTCGGTTTTATATGTAATACTCGTAACTTACTAAAGCTTTCCGTACATTTTTAATTTTATCCTCAAAAAGTAAAAAATATAAAAAAAAACACTTTGTTTACAAAATGCTTAATAACTTTCAAGTTTTTAAGCGATTTTAAATAGAATTATCTCATTTTGTTCTAAACAAAACAACATTTTAAACTTTGTAAACAAATATGTGTAGTCTTTTATAAAAAAATCAGAAAAATGTACATCAAAGTCGAAATTTCGAAAAAGTAAAAGGAAATAAATTTAAAAAATTGTGAATAACTCATTATTTAGTTTTAGTGCATATAAAAGATGGTAATCTATATTACCATAAGCCATTCTTCTGCTTTGGAAATAAATTCAAAAATCTTAAATTGACTTAAAATTTAAGCAGTTACTAGAGCTATAGTGCAGGAACTACCCCAAAAACTGGTTTATACCTCGAAACTTAGGGGGTGTTTCGAAATTTTTTAAAATTGTTTTGTGATGTCCTCAAGAAGATCTACAACCCACATTAAATCGTATTCCGAGTGAAAGTAAAGTGTGCCATTTTGTAGTAGCGTGAAATTATTATTTGAGTAATTTTGGATTAAAGAAAATATGAAGGAAATTTGTGAAAAAATATTATACTCAGGATATTTTCATTTCCTATCATGCTATTTAAGCTATTGTGTAATAAACTTTTATTTTTTGTTTTTATTTTATTTCTCGGAAATAAATTTTTTTTTTCTGATTTTTATTTTAGGAATTTCAAATAACAATTATGGATATTTTTTTAAATAAAACTCAAGTTGTAATTTTTTTTGACAAAAAATAAAAATTATCTACATTATTGTAATTGATAAATATACAATGTTTATGTGTTATTTATCAGGTTTATATCTTAAAGATGAACAAAAGGTCTAATCTTTGGAATGAAAAGTCGTGGCTTTCCGAGCGACTTTAAATTAATATTGCAAAACGCATAAATGATGCATTTGACTATGTTCTCATAGAAAATTGTATTGATGTTTTTATTCCTACAAGTAACATAAAGTGGTAACTTTAGAATTCACAAAATTTCAGTCAGAAAGAGATTTTCAAGGAATATCTGAAAATTTTTTGGAACTAAGTATATTAAGTCTAAAATGATATTTTAAAAGCCAAAATATCAAGGAAAGGCAGTTAATATTATATATATATATATATATATATATATATATATATATATATATATATATATATATATATATATATATATATATATATATATATATTGTAGTTGCAATAACTACAATTTTTAACTTTTATTAAATCTTTCGCCTCAAATTAACAAATTAACATCTATGCACAAATATTTGAAAATATTCATTAGATTTATCTAAATACATTGCATGCCAAATCTTATCAGGAATATCACAGAAATTTTTCTTGCGTGCAATGATTGCATTTGATTAAAAAAAACCTCGCTAAATATTACTAAAGTATCCATTTCCTAACATTTTAATATAGAATTTGAATACATGAGATTTCCCTGCAAACATTTTCTATCGAAAGCATAACTATATCAACACACCGGGAAGTTGATATGCGTCGCTTTTACTATCGAATTCTGATCTACTTAGTAACAAAGTTCGGGAAGAACTGTGCCACTAAGCGATAGTTCCTTTTGAGTAACCCCTTAGTCAGTATTGAATGTCACGTAAAACGCTTCTAATGAAAAATGCTAATTCGAATCTTCAAATCCCCACTAAAGCGTTACTCAAAAGGAACTATCTCTTAGTGGCACATTTCTTCCTGAACGGTGTTACTAAGTAGAAAAAAATATTAGCTTTATTGTATAAGTAAAAAAAGCGTTTGCTAATTCCATAAATAGAATTTTCGAGCTTTGTTCGTTAACATTTTTGTAGTATATTGTGTTACTTGCCGAAAAATATTTACATTTTTATTTCATTTATAATAAAATATTTACTCTTAGAAACTTGCCTGTGCTGTTGAATTCCATTTTTAACCAAAGGGAAATGTTCCAACGGACATTCGACTCGAGTTTTTTAAAAGAATTGCTTTATTTTTAATATCTTTTATAGAAAATAATAGGTCTTCTCCTGTTATTATATTATCTGCTTCGAAGTTATCTAATTTTGCGGAACTTAAGGGTTGGAGAAAGAGAGGTTTTAAGTTTTTATAATTTTACCTCTAAACTTAGGTGTCACAGTTCCGTAATTTTCCACCTATGCAAATCATCCAATGAATGTGGTTTTCTCGCTAAATATCTTTCGGTTACTCTAATGCGATACATTCCCAATATTTGGATTGCTGTATATAAAAATTTTAATCTTCCACAGAATAGACTTGTAAAATCGAATTTTTAATATATTCTTAATTTTTTGTTCTATAGAAAATTATTCTGAAAATGTCGGGCATGTCGTACATAAGTCAAACTTCCATACTTTTAAAAAATGTTTAAGTTATTAAGAATTTTATATAAAACAAATTTTTCTGTCCATGTCCTTGCCCTCAAATTGTTAATAACATATTTTAATTTTATAGAAAATGTTTTCCTAAATTTATTTGCTTGCCCAGAACTAGTTGAAATATTAATAATTTCTTTTAAATTATGATAAACGCTTACCTTATTTTCTTAATTTTCTTTTCATAAGTAAAACATATGAATTTTTTGTTTCACTATCAGCTTACATAAATAATTTTAGTTAATGTCAATATTTTTTCACTCTAATCACTTAAGATTTAATATTTTTACTAAGCAAAACTATATTGTTTCTGGTTGTTCTTTTTCCCATTATGAAATGTAAACAATCGCTATCATGATTTTATGATAAAATTTCGAACCTAATGTGTGTTGTTTTTGTAAAGATTTGTACGTTCTACTATTAATTATCTTAGAGTGCCAAATTAGACAGATTATGTGGATTGATAAAAAGCAGTCCTCCAAATGCTAGCAAAGGTATTGAAAAATAGTGTTTTGTTCTTCCATTGCACTTCTAAGAGTGGCGAAGAAGTGAGTTATTTCGAAAAATACTTCACTAAATGCTTGCAGGGTTATATTGTTTAAAAACATATGTATATGTATTAGTGCTGAAACCAATTTCGCCACACATAATAATTTTAATAAATTTTCAACTTTTTATGCGGATTATATCCATAAATATAAATATAATTACATTTTTGGCTTTTTCTTGATAAATATGAAAGCAATTTAAAATTATTTCAAATTCCGTTTTATATTCAATACCAAAAGTAGCAACTCATGCCTTCAATTTAAATTTCAACAAAAAAACGTAATGTTAAAAATATATATATATATATATAAAAGATATATATTTTTTTCGGTTTATGGAAAACGCAATAAATGTGCGCAAAAAAAAAAAAAAATAATAAAAATATAATAACCCTGCAAGCATTTAGTGAATTCTTTTTCGAAATAGCTAACTTTATCGCCACTCTTAGAAATGCAATAGAAGATTTCTATCAATTTTCCAACAACAAAATATATTAGCATACGAATTGAATCTTCTAAACGTAGCTTCTTTAATCACTATTAGAAGTTGTTCGGATAACAGTTACAGTTATCCAAAAACGAAAACACTATTTTTCAATACCTTTGCTAGCATTTGGAAGATTGTTTTTTAACAATCCACATAATCTGTCGAATTTGGCACTCTAAGATAATTAATAGTAGAACGTGCAACACTTTACAAAAACAACATACATTAGGTTCGAAATTTTATCATAAAATCATGATTGTTTACATTTCATAATGGGAAAAAGAACAAGCAGAAACAATATAATTTTGCTTAGTAAAAATATACCTTTTGATGTGATTAAAATGAAAAAATATTTATTGATTAACTAAAATTATTTATGTAAGCTGATAGTGAAACAAAAAATTCATAAGTTTTATAAAAGAAAAATTAAGAAAATAAGGTAAGCGTTTATCAAAATTAAAAAGAAATTATTAATATTTCAACTAGTTCTGGACAAGCAAATAAATTTAGGAAAACATTTTCATTTTCTATAAAATTAAAATATGTTATTAACAATTTGAGGGCCAGAACATGGACAGAAAATTTTGTTTTATATAAAATTCTTGATAACTTAAACAACATTTTTTAAAAGTGTGGGAGATTGACTTATGTATGACATGCCCGCAGCAAAAGTCGCTAATTTTCAGAATAATTTTTTATAGAACAAAAAATTACGAATATATTAAAAATTCAATTTTACAAGTCTATTCTGTGGAAGATTAAAATATGTATATATAGCAATCAAAATTTTGAGAATGCATTGCATTAGAATATCCGAGAAATATTTTAGCAGAGCTGAATTTTTGCACTTTAAATTTGAATTTTTGTATTTTAAATTAAATTTTTTTAAAAGTTTGAAAAGAATTCAAACATTGTTCTTGTTATTAAATATTTTGAAGAAATTGTTTTGTTGTTGTAATGCTTGAAATGTGTAGAGTAGATTCTGGTAATTTTTGGTTTAGTAGCGGTATTTATTTCTAAGTTTCAAAAATCTTAAATATTGACAAAAATGATTGAAAAAACTTTCAGGGCCAAGATAAAATATAAATAATGATTTAAAATAGTACATCATCATTAAAATTGGTAATAGAGTATGGAAATGATTAAAAGATCATAAAGTCTTTAATAAAGGGAATCCAATTTATAAAAATGGAAACATTTGAAAGAGAAATTAGAGAAAATTTGTTATAAATATTTTTTCAAATATTTCCAAAATTCTTAATAGTCAGCTATTTTAGAAAAGTATATGGTGTTCGCCTTGTAAAAAGTGTAATACATTTGTTCTTTAATTATTTTTTTTTTTTGTAGAAAAAGTGACGATTTCAGAAAAAAATTAACCAAAAAAATTTTATTTATTTTAATTACATAGAGAATTTAATACAAAATTAAAATAAATAATAATGTAGTCTTGTAATATTTAGAAATCGTATATTATATTACTGAAAAACATTTTGGAAACATTGAATTACACATTTTATAATGCGAACATCATAACCTTTCTAAAGATCATACATTGTCGCCGAACATACTAATAACTGCAGAAAATTTTGCAAATATTCTAATAGATGTTAAATGTTCATTTGAATTCAAAATTTTTTTGTGCAATTAATTTCATTGTTTTTTATAATAAATACAAGGAAGAGTTATTTTTGTTATTTAAAAAATAAATTGATTCAATAATTATTCTTATTTTATTATATATACCTACTTTATTAAATTTGAAAGAAACAAATATTCTTTTCTAATTTTGTACTTAAAATATTTTTTTTAGTATTCTTTTTTAATTTAATTTTTTTAATGTTAATTTGGTTTTAAAATATTGTTGTGTAATTAATTTTATCGCTTTCCATAAAAATATCAGAAAGAGTTAATTTTGTGATTTAAAAAATTTTAATATTTTTACTTTTGATAATTTTGCCCATTCTTAATCCTTCATTTTAAAATGTAAGTATTACTGACATTATTATTTTAAAAATTTTATGCAAGATAGTTTTAAAATTCTGAAAATATTTTCTATCGAAAGTGTAACTAATTCGGCACACCGGGAAGTTGATATGTTTCGCTTTTACTATCGAATTCTCATATAGTTAGAGATAGCATCTTTTGAGTAACGCTTTAGTGGGGATTGGAAGATTCGAATTAGGATTTTTTATTCGACACTTTTTACTGCGGTATAGTAGATCTTAATATGTGACGTACAAAATTTACTAAAGCGTTACGAATTCTGATCTACTTAGTAACACCGTTCGGGAAGAAATGTGACACTAAGAGATAGTTCCTTTTGAGTAACGCTTTAGTGGGGATTTGAAGATTCGACATTCAATACTGACTAAAGCATTACTCAAAAGGAACTATCGCTTAGTGGCACAGTTCTTCCCGAACGATATTACTAAGTAGATCAGAATTCGATAGTAAAAGCGACGCATATCAACTTCCTGGTGTATCGATATAGTTACGCTTTCGATAGAAAATGTTTGCAGGGTAGTGAAAAAATGTGTCGCGGGTGTAATTTTCCTTAAATTTTAAGGAAAGCTTTGTTTATTTTGTGTTGTCTTTTCTTCTCACAAGGTGTTTAAATCACACAGAATCAGTGTTGCCACGGCAAAAATTTTGTTCTAACCAAAATTTTGGAAAAAAATAACCAAATTAGGAAAGTTATGTAAAAATTAATATAATTTTAAAAATATGTATTCAGGTTTTACACACTTATTAATTATTAATATTAATCATAAACTTCAATTTTGTAAGGTGTCGGGATATAAATTTTAATAAAAAAAATTTAATTATCCTCAAGTCCTTATGATATGATATCGAAAGCAAACCAAATTGTAATAAATTTAGAATTACAAAACAGCTGGGTCGGGCAGTTGACTTTTATAATTATGTGTACAGAAAAAGAATGCAAGCAAGAGTTATTTTCTTATGGGGACTTACCCAATATTATTTGGTAATATGAATTCAATTTTTTAGAAGATTTATATTAAAAGATATTTAATTGGAAGTTTGGCGAAATGATTCAATATCAATCGTTCCTATACCAAAGCACTCACATATATTAAATTTTAATAAGTTAATTTAAAAATTGTGTACAAAATTGTAATCTAATTGAAAATACATTTAAATTTTTTTTATTTAATTATGTTGTCTTGCATAGTTTAAATAACTAAACAAAGTACATTTTTAATTCCCTACAACAGCACCATATTGGTGGGGAACTCAGAATCTCCTTAACTGGTAGAAATTGGTTAATTATTTCACGTAGTCCACAAATAAATGTTCTCTTGGAGTAATATTTTGAAGCTCAAATATCTTAAATACATATAAGCATATTTTTCCAAAATTCTGCATAAATAAAACATTTTCAATCCTAAAACATTCTATAAAATATTTGTATGTATCTACATAAAATATGTCATTCAGTTTCAAAAGAATCTCTTTAAAATTAATATACATTATACACATACACAATATACACAATAGTGCAAGATATCATATATTCGTTCTTCACCGACATTTCTTTCTTAATAGTAATTTATTTTATAATTACAAGTGTTTAGGTTGTTTGCTACATCGTTAGAACTTTCTCACAAAAATCACCCAATTCAAATCACTTTTTGGTGAAATATTAGAAAATCTTTACATTTTCTATTCATTTAAATTGTTTTCTTCGTTGTCAGTTAAAATTGCAATGAGAAGTTATAGGAACCTTTAGTTTTTTAATGTATGATGAGTTTTTATTGGTTTTTATTGTTGACAATATGAACATAATAAAAAATTATAATTTAATTAAAAAAAGAAAAAAATAAAGTAACCAATTTTGGTTAAAAATAACCAAAACAGCAACACTGCACAGAACTTGTAGCCTATAAACATTTGGAAGATATCTTATTTGAAGAAATTTACGCAATATTTTCTTTTTATTATTTGGACGAAAATCATCAAAGTAATATTTTTCTATAATTGTATTTTTATCAGTTTAAAGAAAATTGGGCAATAAACAACAATAAATATATAAAATTAAAATTTTTTTTATTATTTTTATCCTCAAAATATCGCTCTTTTTTCAATAAATTGATGATATCCCATTGAGATCATCTGGAAGGAATTATCACAATACTTTTATTTTTCAGTCACAACTTTTTCATTTGTCGAAAAATTGTTCAAAAATTAAAAAATATTGTAGAAATTTGTTTGTCTTTTATTAAAAGGGTTTCAGTTTTCGTGCTTTATGATGTTAATATTTATGTGCATACTTGCTTTACAAGATGTAAAAGATTTCTTTATTATATTTTTTCAAAATTTATTTAGTGATAATTTTTCTATATATTTATTACTTTTTTCAGAAAATTATCTGTCGGTATCTTCCGTTTTTCACCTAGATCATTATCTAGCAATATTGCCTCTTTTTCTTCCAGGCGTTATTGATTTCTTATTGCTAGATGTATCGCCTATGACGCACAATCTCTCCCGATGAGGAAAACTTTCGCAATACGAATATGATTATTGGTGCAATAAAATTCCTTTCTATTATTTTGCTTGTAGGAACAACAGTCCTCTCATTGTTGTAGGAAAGAGAACAAGTTTCTTAACATTGTATTATTTGTCATAAAATTCATTGTTTGATTTATATTTTTCACTCACAAACTGATTTTTATTTTTGATTTTTATTTAAAAAAATCAAAAGAAAAAAAATCAAAACAAATTTATATTTTTCAAAGAATAAAATAATCGAAAATAGCAATTAAAATTTGATTAAATTTTTTAAACTTGTAACATTTACGGTCTCTGTTTAAAACTCAAATTTTTAAATATTTTTAATTGAAAAAATTCACACCTATTTTATTGGCCACATGTGTCATACATATGTATTTCTTTTTAATGTTTCTCCATCTACACTTCAATATCTTAGAATATCATTTCAATCTTACTCAGCAGAATTCTTCGCATCTATATAAATGTATCTAACAAGATGAAATTATTTTTTCTGTTACGAGTATTTTACATTTTAAAGGAAAAAATATTCTATTTTGTTCCATTCATATCGATCTGAATGGTATAAAAGTTAAAAATTTGTTATATCATTGTTCAACCATACAAAAACTTTTTTCGTTTTGTTTTCTGTCGTCTCATTGTTTGAAGAATAAAATTAATAAAAAAAAAAAATAAGAAATATAAAATAAAGTAGAAAAAACAATCGATTTTTTATAGTCTATAAAATTCTTGACTATTATTAATTGTATATACAAGTATTTGTTGTGTATTGCCAGTGCAATATTCAAAGATTGACCCCCAAATGTCATGGGGTACAGTTAACACAGACCTAAAGCAGCAGAAACATTAGTAAAGAACGAAATGTCCCAATTTCGTGTACTTTTGTCTCTGAGACAAAAAGAAACAATATGGAAAACATGCATGAAAGTTATGGTCAATTCAGACAGAATATTTAGTGCGATACAGGCCTAGTCGTCAGTATGTTTTATATGATACATATGCATTCTTCTTCTACATTTTTCATATGCAAATCTTCATAAATGTTATTGTTAAGAACAAATTTGTATGAATATTTATTATCTCTTAATTCAATCTTAGTTGAGAGAACTTGAGTGTATTATAGCATGTAACATGTACTAATTCTCTTTTGACGTTTACATATAAGAAACCGACCTTAAACTACTTTTGATGCAATTATGTTAAGAACACTTTGTTGAGTAAAACAATAAAAATTCAAGATCTGAAATGGTTCCATGTGGTACCGGCAAGCACTCAAATTAAAAAAAAAGTTAAGATATTAAGCTTATTTTCTTTTTTTTTTTAACATATGTGTCCAATACCTCTAATGTAAACTACAAACACTTGAAGAAATAGGCCAACTTGTGTTCAATCAGTCTGTCGTTGACCAGTGTTGAATTATATTGTGGACAAGTGGTGAAACCAAAATTTTCCATTTTTTGCAGTTTTTCGATTAGAAAATTTGCGAAAATTTACGCTAAAATATCTAGAGATCAGAAAACTTTTTCAAATTACATTTTAAAATCGTTGTGACGTGATAAAATATTGAATTGCAAAAACGATATAACTCTTTAAAATCAATTTAAAATTTTGCATACTTTACATAAGCATTTTTTATTTGTTTTTACATTTTATGTGAAATTATATTTATAATATGTACATCTATTCATTTTAGTTAAGGGAAAAATGGGTTTCAACAAAAAAAAAAAAAAAAAAAAAATACATAAAAAGTATTCATGACCTGAAATAGCGGTGTCTTTCATATTTCATAAATCGTCGAGGCACACCCAAGGCGCTAATTGAACTCGGTGAAAATGTATACCAATATGTAGGTGTTATAGCTTATATCGGAATCAACTCAAAAAAATAATTACGCGTTTGAATTTAGTGCAACTTTTAACATTTTTGGGTGTGTATTTTTGTCATTACTTTTCATTATTATTTTTCAGTAATATAATTATTATTTACAACTTTTTATTTATTAACATTATTTGTAGAGATTTTTTGAGTTTAGATGTGAAAAATACATCAGAGAATTAAAAAATTAAAAAAAATCTATGTACACTTTGTTTTTTACTCTATATTCTAAAGGGAGGCTTAAACAGATGTATGATCGCGATTTCGTTCACTAATATAAAACTTATCTAGTCTTCTTTAATTTGTATTTTGTATACCAAAGATTATTATAACGCATATTTCTGCAACAATAACTTAATAATCTCGTTTCTTGAGTTAAGACGTTCTTGAAGTAAATGAGCGATATATGTACTATGAAATATTTTATTATTGAAGTGGTCATAAAGCAGTAATAATGATATACTTGTGCTATAAACTTCTTAAAGTTGTTAAGAAATAAAAAAAAAACTGAATACTCAATGAAATTAAATGTTCAAAATGTTTGAAAATACATAAAAGATATACAGCTAAAGTTGTGTTATTGTGAGAATGTGCAATGAAAGAAGTTTCTGAAAAGTACATTTGCATTTTCATAGCAAAAGTTTTTAAGTTCATATTAAATTTGTTTCTTTTAAAGAAAAAACACAAGAACAGACTTGTTTACTTCGCTATAATATTTCTCAATACTTTCAAGGAACCTGAATTCTTCTATATTATTTCAGCTTACAAACACACAGAATTATTCACACATATCTTGTATGACATCTATCCTGTAAAAGTATTGTATTTGAAACTTATTTTTGCTCTTTGAACTGAAACTTTTTATATCTTTTTCCTTATTTATAAACACTGAGTTTTTGAAGTTTGCATGCGCATCGATGAAGTTTTTGTAATTTTAGAATATTAATTGTAAATTTTTTTGTTCAGGTACTTAAGAATTTTGGATTGACAATTATTTGTTAATGCCAGTTGGCTCAGCTTACCATTAATATACATATTGTTACGAAAATTAGTTTTTCCATTTTTTCTTCAGTAAATTTTCTATACTATTATTTTAAAAATTGCGCAGTCGATTCGACGAAGTGTAGCTTTTTTGTCATAAAAATAAGTATAGAATTTCAGGATTAATTATCTCGGAGAGTTCAGCTTGCTAAATTGGTTAAGGGGGCTTTTTGTTAACTTATATGTGTATTAGTTAGAAACTTGTATGGCAGTGATGGGATTTATGATACAATTGTGATATTTTTGGCACTTATACTTTTCTAGTGGCACTGCGTCACTTTGGAAACTATTTTGGCACTTTTCTTCGTACTATTTAAATATAGTTTATTTGAGAACACACCTCTTAACTCTTAGAACAATTTCACCTACTTTTATTGTACTAAAAAGTAACAGTATAATGAATCGCAAAACATTTAAGTTCAAAATATTTCATTATATCTAAAGTACTACAAACGTGCAATGGACAATGCCAATAATATTCTGAAAATTTTTCGCCTAATTTTGTCCGATTACTTAGCGATTTTATATTTTTTGGGCCCCTAATCTGGTTTAATTCTTTAAAATCACAATCACTTTTGAACCTATTTTGGCACTTTCTAGATCCCAATATGTGCTGCGCCATTAAAGTTGATAATGTTTTAGAAATTTTTTAATATTCCGGCCACAGTTACATAATTTTTAGACACAGTGTATAGAAAATATTTCATGCTTTATTTGTAATATTGTTCCTTGTGGGATTTTTAATATATCTAATTAATAAAAATATCCAAAACAGAATTTTTGCGTTTTTTTTTTTCAAACCAGGATTTTATTACCTAAAATTATAAGAAATACTTGAAAAATTTCTCGACTTTACACAGACTAATTGCAGAATAAAAAGCGAGACATATTTTGAATGCTATAAGACTTAGCTATCATTTGATGCAAATTTTGTTATTAAATTCTAAAATAAATTTTTGAACTTTTTTCCACTAGACAGTTCATTGCGCGCCGTTCTAAACAATACAAGAGTAACAAAAAAAGCATAATCATATCATTTGGATTACAGATTATGATCATCAAAATTTGATCACAATCTGTATGAGCATTAAATAAATTTTCATCGCGAATTGATTGTGATTATGTGATTAAATAAAAATCATATTTTGTAAGATAAAATCATTAAATCATATTTGGTTAAAAAAATCATAATCATTCTGGCAATGATGCTTCATTCTGGCAATGATGGTTGTGTGGGCTGTTGTAGATTGTTGCGTATGGGTTGGTGAGTAACTAGGTTTGTTATATGTAAGCTGTTATATGGTTTTTGATGTTACTGGAAGATTGTAGAGAGTAATTATTGGCTAAGTCATTAGTATATAAGCAGGTGTAGATTGTAAATTAAGTCAGTCGATGAGAGCCTGTCGTGAGTCGTTAACTTGCAGTTCAGTAGTAAATTGATCATTAAGTCGGAATGTTGCATTTGTGTGTAAATTTTGAGACAGTTTAACTATGTAATGTGTTTAAGGTGTAAAATAAAGTATTGTATTTGAGTTTAAAAGCAAATTCATATTATGTCTTATTATTGCACGAGAAAGAACCCAGGTTTATTTTAAGGAAATAAACCAACGTTTTTGAAAGGCAAAAACGTAACAATATGTATCATTAATATGTGGTTAAGTATTAACCGTAATTAAAAGTTCAGAGGCCTTATCTGTCAAAAATTCGTTCCGTTTCCGTGCTAAATTTTATTGTAATTGCATAATTAGTTTTTTTTTAAATGGAAGTTTAATAAAATTCATGCAAACGCAAAATTCAAATTTATAATCAAAATATATGGCGGCTATATAAAACAATTGTTAGGAGTGCAGGTACTTCGAAAATTTAGTTTATTGAAAAAATAGAAAGAGCTAATGATCACGGAAAGGAACCCGTAGAACTGTAGAAAATGTTGATTTACAGAATTTAGGATCGCAGACAAAATAATATGAATTTTAAGAGAAATTCTCTGTTGAAGAAATGTGATTCATTATTTAAATTGCTATGTATCTTTTATCAGAATTGTTAAAAATGCTGGCTGAAAATTCTCGAAGTAAAGAAAAGTTCCTAATAGGAACGCTATAAAAATGTAAATACAACATCCTGGTCATGAATTCGATATCATAGATGTTATGAGAAATGTATCAGATAAAGATCGCGTGGAAAAATCAAATTGTCGAATAAAATTTCGCCTGGAAACAAATGGGTATATGTGGGAAAAAAGTACTTCAATCATAACAAATCACACTTAACATAAAAATTTATGAGTGCCGTTAGAAAAAATTCTTGTCTATCATTAGAAAACACAAAATATCCTAATTTTTCTGGCCATATCTCACTTCTCGTTGTTACAAGAAAAAAAAAAAAAAAAAAAAAAAACGGATAAATAAAATATTTATCCGTTTCAGAGCAAGTAATAAATTTTGGCATATATATGTAAGTGCATATTTTTGCATATTTGACCCTTAAAGGCATATTTTTCATTTAACGATTTTTCAGTGCATACTTATATGTAGCATATTAGAGCATATTTTGATATTTTGGGGATAATTGTTTATATCTCATGAAATGTTTTTCAAAGATTGAAGATTTGGAAACAGATTAACATATCTTATTTAATCCATTTTTAATTGATCTTCGTTAAAGCTATTTTTGAAATGTAATATAGAGAACTAATTAGGTTTTGAACTTGCGCAAATATCATCAGTTAATGTTGAAAAAATAATATATTTTTTTTAATGAAAACATACGATAATTTTGATAATTTCTAAACTACTAATGTGTAGAATTAGATGGTTAAGCAAATGGAAGAACAATAACATTTTTGTGTGATATAGTAAAAAATGAGGAATCAAATTTCTCTCGGCACAGTTGATAAATTTCAGTTTACTTTATTTTATAACATTAAAATATTAATAAAACACCTTGTTTTAATGAAAAACATAATTTTTGTTAATAAATTACAAATTTTTTTTTATTTTTTAATTGCATATTTTCGCTTTTAGATCATATTTTTCGTTTTTACTGCATATTTAATGCTTATAAAAACGTTTAGAGTATATTTGTGGTTTGTCTGTTTATAAGTTTTACTTATTTTTGATCCTAAAGCATATAACTATTTCTATTTGAGTGTATTGTTTATTATTTTAACTAAGTATGTACGCTTTTGGATTACTTTTTTTTACATATTCATCCAAATCATTGTCTATTTCTCGTACACAATTTTTTTATTAACAGTTGTTGTCAACTTTGTTACATTCATATTTTTTGATGTTTCCTCGACCATCATCTGGTTTTCTATTGTTACAAGTTTGAAATTTCCTTTCTCATTGTTCATTGTTTTGCATTAGATATGACTTGACTGATTGACTATTTGAAACATGAAATCAAAAATGTTTGGCATAAGAAGGAATATAGCTTAACTATTATTTTTTGAGTTGTGGAATTTTTTTTCTATCATCAAGTGATTTATACAAAAAATGTTCAATTAATTTGTTTTTTGTTCATAAAATAATTTAATAATAATCGTTCTTAATACTGTTCTTAAATTTTTTTAAAATAAAGAAAATTTTCGCGAGTTAGAAAAAGTTGACAAAGGAGAAAAAAAAAACATTGAAAATGTTGAATCATACGATGAATAAAATGAATCGAAATAAGATTTCTATACGCAATTTTGTGGAATTAATAAAATGTGTAAATGAAATTTTACAAAGGGAAACACAAAGCAACTCATTGAAATGCTTTCAACCTATACATAGTTGACAATATACACATAGTGTGATTGATTATTCCACTTTTTGGAGAAACCGCTTTTCGAATAGTTGGAATTTTGAAAAAACCGATTTCGTTTTCTGAAATTCCGAAAAACAGGTTAACCGGGTTTTTTCGAATATGACTTTCAGTCGTAAATGAATATTTGCTAACGAGTGAATAAATTTCGTATGTAAATTTCCTTAAGAAAAGGTTAGCCACTTTTTAGCAAGCATAGATTTTTTATTTTGAATAAGGGTGTGAAATTCTTTAAAAATTTTGTCAAATCTTATAATATTAAAGTTATTATTTATTAAGTATAATTCTTCCAAGAAACAAATTTTAATTAAAGTAAGAATATAATTAAAAAATGAGATTAAATTTTATATAGTATGCAGCGTTACTGTTGAGAATTTTTAAAAAGTGTACAAAAAAGGGAATTTCAAAAAAATATGGCAACAGCTTCAATATTTAAAAAACTTATTATTATTTTTTTTTAAATAAAGAGGTCTTTGTTCGGACTCCAGTTTTACAAATCCCGTCTAACAAATTTTGGGCTGAAATTATGGATTCACAAGTGTTGACCTTAAGTCTGTTGGACCATTTATTTTTCTTTAGTGATAATTTAGAAAAAAAGACGTTCCGCCGAGGCAATGCTATGAGCCAAAGTTAAAATATAAATTACGATATAAGTGTTCATTAAATATATTTTTACTTTTTACAATCCGGTTAAAAAAGATTCAGTTAAAATAATTGTTCATAAACTTTATCATTAACTTTAGTTTTTAACAGTTTCAGTTCATTTATAAATTCTTCAGGGTCTCAATATAATTAATTTCTTCGTTGGAATTATTATGTAATGGGTCAAGATATTTCAAATAATTTAGTTTGTTGCCATTTAGCACATAGTCTTAAAAAGTCGTCATTTACTTCCAAAAATGTGGCCAGGTGGTTGAAAAAGGGGCAGTTGGCGACTAAAGTCGCCAAACAGTAACAGGAACTATGGTTTAATATTTAAAAAGCATGTCCCATTTTTATTTTTTTGTATTTTTTTTTTATCGATTTGCAGGTACACCTCTTTTAAACACAAGTTCTTTAAATAATGCACAGTAGGGCAGAATCGAAATTTTTTGGAAATAAATCTGTAACTTCTGATCGGCTGGTTGGACAAACGTCTCAGGGGCAGAGCTAAAGGGGCTCAAAGTTAGGTACATCTGACATAAAAAATTTTTAATCACTTGCCCAATTTTTGTTTCTCGTCTGATTTCAAATATTTATATATTGTTGTAGACCCTGATAAGACCTATAAAAACATGCTTACATGTCCTATTTATCTCTTATAGTTTTCAAGTTATTTGCGTTTGAATTTTTAAGCACCATAATTTTGCATGACCGATTTTATTAGTTTTTTTCTTAACTAGTTAAAGAACAAAATTATCTATTAAAAAAAAAGTCGATATCTTTACCGAGTCCAAAAATAAACGATTTTGAATTTGAAAATTGCTAAAGAGACGACTTTTTGTGTTTTTTTAGCCGAAAAAGTATCTACACTCTTTTTTTATCTAAAATAAAATTTTCTTTAGCAACATATAATAATTTTGCACTTTTCTGAAATGTAACTTCACAGAGATGACTTTAAGCCCAATAACTCAATTGGTCATGGTACACACCCTCCCGAATTCGACCCATTTTATATGAAAGTTTTGATTTTAGGCCATATTTTCTCAAATCCCAAAGCACGAATCGACAAGCGGAATATATTTTAAGAATCTTTAATATGTTGTTATAAGTTTTAAATCAAAATCTACGGGACTTCGGAAAATGTGGATTCTATAGCCAAAAATGTAAAAAATCTCATTTTTGAGAATTTTATTTGGGAATTCATGAAAACCCTACCCCTGATTGAAATTTGGTTAACGCGCTTTTATTTATATTAATAAGATCCACATTTCCTGCAAATTTCATTAAGATACCTTTATAACCAAATATGTTATTACAATTAAAAAATTTGTATTTTCTCCAAAAACCCCAAATTGGGCCTTTTGTTTGGTTTATTGCTAAATAGCGAAAAAAATTTAAAAATATGTATTCCAAAATAACCTTATCCTTTAGCATATATAATTTCCGATCTTTTGCAAAAAGATTCAAGTCAATATCATGCCTCATTTCAGAAATATGCGCCTTTAAACTTTTATATTTCCAATTTATATTTTTACAAACTTGCAACTTTTGCCTTTAGCTTTGCGTGAATAATTACTTAGAAAATTATTAATATTTCTGTATTCTTTTAATAATATCTATACGCAAAATATTTTTATAAAAATACCTAATTAATAAATATTTTTTATTTTTTTCATTTATTTCAATTTTGCTTGTAAAGCATTTTTTTCACATGCAATTCATTTTTTGCGAAACTTAAATATTTAAACGAAAATTAAATGCACATTGAATCCTAATGTTACACAGCTTTTGTGAACACACAAAACACAAATATGAGAAAAGTCTATATTAAATGCAATAATCGATTTATTAATCCAACTGGATTTTATCAGCAGCAACGCCTGTATAGAAAAAGTCTACAATTGTAAATATTTTTACTAAGTCCTAAATTGTTTCCAATAATTTTAAATGAATTAGATTATTGAATTTAAAATAGATTTTTTAATGTTTTGATAACTTTATTTTGTTACATTGTATTGTAACGTGGAGGATATATTTTGTGGAGGATATATTTAACAGGGCTGGGAGTATTTAATTTACACAAATCACAGTTGTTTGCTAAAATATTTTTTGTTTAATTAATTTAGTTTTTATTTATTTTCATTAGAATGGTAAAACAAAAGTAATCGAGAAATTAACATAATATATGAAAAAGTGAAAACAATTGCAATAATTTATAATGAAAAAATTTAATGTTTATTTACCAAAAAATATGATATAGAAATATACTGTTTGATCTGATTTAAAAAATATAAACAATTGTATATTAGAAAACGTGTTTTAAATATTAAATTATTCTAAGCTTTAAGTTTTTAATTTTTTAATGAGGTCATTGCTTAATATGTTTTATGTATCAGTGGGCGCAGCTTTCAAATGATACCACATTTTGTATACGTTTGCTTTGGGAAAAAATTAAAAAATTTAAAAAAAGCTAAAAAATATCTAAAGTGTGCGTTCGAATAAAACATAACACACAAATATTGATTTAAAAGTTGACAGGGATAAGTTACAATTGAATTGAATGAAACAATATATTTTAGGTTTTTTCTACAGATTTATTAGGTGTAACAATAAAGGAAAAATTAATGATTAAATATGATTTTTTCTATTTTCTTTGAAAAACCCTCGGTTATTAATTCGATTGTACTTGTTTTGGAAGCAGCATTAGACTTCTTTAATTCACTTTTGACAAGGGCCCAGGGTTGTTATTTTTCGGAACAGTACCATTCTAAAGTACTTTTGCTGTATTGGGACGATGCCAAATCAGGCCAAAAATTTTGAGACTTTATATTTTCTTATAAATGTAGCTTGATATAAATATAAATATCAGAGTATATAGATTTCACTCCATTCACCACAGCTTCATATAACATGCAAACAAGAAACTATTCAAAAAATTTTAATTATTTCTTGTACGTTACTCTTCTGGAACATTTTCTTTAAAATCTGCTACATAAAACTTTTGTCCAGGAAGCTGTGTGAAGTCAGGAATGACGTTCATTTCATCATCCATTACACAGCTTTTTCAACTTTAAATTTTTTTGCTCTCTTTTTCCTATCCTATGGTACTTTAAATGTTTTAAGTCTAATATTGGCTTTAACTTTGCGCACATAACGTTCATAACATTTAACATGTCTAGACACTTCGCGTCCGGAAATATTTAGAATACTTCTTAAGAACTGCTCCATTTTTTGTCTTTGTGTTCTCTTCGTGGTCTTCAATTTTTCCTGTTCCAAGTTTCCGATCAGTTGTGAGGTCATTGTTTAACTTTCTTACCACTTTAGAAAGTAATTATCTGTTGACACGTACCTCTTTTCCAATTTTTTTGTAAGTCCAATTTGAAAAATGTTAATATGTGTTTCCCTTTGACTCTCCATTGTGAAGCAAGCAAAATATTTTGAAAATTGGTATCATGGTAAAATCTGGAGAATTTTTCAAAAATATATTATATAGAAAAATAAGTCATCAGCAGACAAAGTTGTAAGAAAAAATCTGTGTTGATTATATATATATATATATATATATATATATACATATATATATCGGATTACATATTTTTTTCAAAGGTAACAAGACTTCACATAACTCCAACTTGACATTATTTGTAATGTATGGTTAACAATGATTGTGAGGCTTTCTTATCACATTTCAATTAAAATTGTTGGTGTGTTTGGGATTTACGTGCGGATGAACAAAATATTTCTTTTCATAATTGACTGACTTATTGCAAATATTTATTTAAAACGTACGTTATTGGCGTTATTACTTTCTGCATTTTATTCTAAAGACTATTCAATAAACTTTTCTTTATAATATAATGTACATAGAAAACATTAAATTTAGTATTTCATTACTAAATTATATTTTTTACTTAAATCGGATCACTGAATTAGTAAAATCAAACATTCAAATTCGTAAAAGTTTTATTAAAAAAAAAATTATTTTTTTCTTATAAAAATATTTTTACTATTTATAAATTTTAATATTTGAAAATTATTAAAAAATTCCATTACATTTAAATAAACTAATAAGAATTATATTTAATTTTTAACAAATTTTATTTAATAAAATGTTTAATAAGATAAAAAAAAAATATATTGGTTTATATAAATATTTTAATAAAATAATAATGCAGAACGAATGTTAATGTTGTTTTGTAACATGTAAATGTTTATATGTAAATTTGGTGATTAGTTCATGAAAAGAAAGGATGATGGTTTATCTAAAATAAGGCTAATCAAAGTAACATTCTTGAGATGAAATATAATGCTACGGTAATACATGTAAATAGTAAAAATGTAGTGTAATGTGTGGTAATGTTGGTGAAAAATAACGCCGCTATACTACAAAGAAAAAAGTCACCAATCATTGAATTTATTAGTAAATAATTCATTAAATTAAAAACTTTTTTTTACTAAAAACTATAAAAAATGAAAAACAAAAAAATTTTCCCAGTTGAAAAATTTATCAAATCAATCAAGTAGATGATTGAATGACTTAAAAATTTAAGTGAGAGATAAAATTTTACTTAATTTTTTTATTTTTTTTAATGTATTATTTATATGAATATAAAGAAAACAACGAGAAATTTACATTTTTTAACTCTTCTTCCAAATTTCATTAGTGACCAAATCGCGCTAAAACAGAAAATCAATCATTATTAATAAAAACTTACAATTATATTGTACTTACCATTTTCTAGTTTAGAAGATTTTTAAGCGGATTAAAATATTTATGGATAGGACACAATAAAGTGTGGCAATAAAGGGCTTTTGCTTGCTTGCAAATCTAATTAAGTTATATACACTGCTTTGATACCGCTAAACCGAGAAAACAAATTACGATTGCTAACCAGGATCTTAGGATCTTGAAGCTTAACAGCGCTAAAAGCAATTTCCGCAAAATACTTGTACATAGTTTCCAGAACAAAAATTATCATAGATGAAGTTTTATTTAAAGATTCCGATTATTTCCGCGTATGGTTTATATAACGAGATGAAGTTATATGTTTCAGTACACTTACATTAAGGAGCATCATTAAAAAAAGTTACAAATGTGCCCCTCTAGAAATGAAGATTGGTCTATTCTTATATGATTTCCAAATATTACATCCGAATATTTAAATTTACGTGAGCTGGACCATTTTCAAAACACCTCTAAAAATAAAGTATTTCTTTCAATATGCAATAGAGGCATACAAAAGCCTGGAATATTCATTTAAATAATTGATACGTCTCTTTTACAATCGCGGAATATTAAGATTTTTTGTCATATTTTCTTTATTCAAACATATAATTTTATATATTTCCGATATTTTTCAACATACATTGGGTTTTAGTGTATCATTGTACCTGATACTATTGAAAATTACACGTACGTAACACTTTAACAGCAAAAGGTTCAATTTTATATATTTTGTTCCCAAAAGGTTAAATCAGCAATTTTTGCAAATAAATCGCATGGAAGCATTTATTATACTTAA
Organism: Protocalliphora azurea; assembly: GCA_932274085.1. Classification (NCBI taxonomy): domain Eukaryota; kingdom Metazoa; phylum Arthropoda; class Insecta; order Diptera; family Calliphoridae; genus Protocalliphora; species Protocalliphora azurea. Next base: position 83,751,811 of record OW026521.1, on the reverse strand, counting down.
ATATAGATGAATTTATGAAAAACATAATAAGAGATTTTTGAAATTTAGTCACTATTTTACACGAATTTATAATTTTTATGATAAGTGTATGCTTTTGGTGACATTTATTTTCTTAACTAATAATTTATTTGACATAAAAATTAACTGGACCAGAAATCTCAAAATATTACTTGTGAAACTGAAGGGTTAAATATGAATACCTTTATCAATATTATTGAATGAGACCTTTCTAATAACGCTCTTAAATATAAATTACAATGGAAAATGTTCAAAATATTCAAACTTTAATCAAAGAGAATTTAAAATAAAATCATAGAAATTTTTACTAATATTTTAATTTCGCAAGAATGAAAACTAACTTTATTTTTATTTTTTACTTGTTATGTATTGTATTAAACTTCATTTGTCTATCATATGTTGTATTTTTTTTTTTACAAAAAGTTAAAAATTATGTACACTGTTGATGGAAAACAATATTTTTGGAAGTATTTTAAAAATGGTCCAGCTCACGTGAACGAAATAATTAAACCGAAATAGTTTGTGGATTAGTTTAAAACATATCAATCTTTAATTTTAGTTGGGGTGCATTTACAAAATTTTTGTCTCCATACAAATCAAGGCACATTAAAATACATATCATAGCTGTTACTTGCGAGTAAACTAAGAAATGAAAATAATTTTTATTTTATTTCAATTTTTTTGTTTCTAATTTTAAATATTTGTTGATCCATTTATTAGTTTTTAAATAAAAATATTAAGGGTTTATATTTGTACTAAATCAAATGAATTTTTATATAATTTTGTATCTGATTGAACAAAATAAATTAAAAGAGAAAATATTTTATTTGATCAAAAGAAAAATATATATTTTTTACAAGAAGATAACTAAATTTTCTTATATTTGAATATTCACGCCTTGAATAATATTCATATGTATTTTATTTAAATACAAAAAAGTTCAATTCTTTAAGACTTTTATTTGAAAACAATATATTCAAAGAGAAAATTCCAGATAAATATTTGATATTTTTATTAAAAAAATCCAAAAAAAAAAAACAAAAAATTATTTTGCCACAAAAGGTTTGAATAAAAAAATCATGTAATTTTCTCTTTCTATTATTTAAGTTTCAGAAGTTTTTTCAGCAAATAATTGTGGTTTCTCCGAATATTTAAAAAACTGTATATGAGAATCTAATGACTAGAATCGAATAAATAACGCAACAAATAGTCATTGAAATAAAATATTAAAAAAAATATTACTTATTTTTCTTTTTCCAAAATTATTCAAACTAAATTATGTTGAATAAAAGTATTCAAAAATTTTCTACGATAAAAAAAAAAAATATATATATATAAATAAATATTGCAAAACAGATTTTATTTAATTTTTAAAATAGGAAATAAAATGAGTTGAGTTGTATTCAAGCTAAAAAATACAATTTGTTTTCAAATTAGTTGAAGGCTTTGGAATTTGATTTAGATTTTATAAATGCATATACTTCTTCTGTTGAAACCTTTTCTAATGTGACTTCCTACCAAATGAAATAATATTTAAATAATTTTATTCCAAATTAATTTCAAGTAACTGAAAACTGTATTATAAAATGTATAAAATGTGTTGAAACTATTTTATTTCTAAAAATATAAATTGAATATAAAAACAATTTATTTTTAACAAATATTTTGAATTAAAATATTCACAATGAACAGCTATGATACATATGAACGTATATTATTTAATCGACTCATAGGTTCAAATGGTTTTATAGGGGATAACATGTTTTTTAAACGATTTATTTCGTATGTTTTTGAACCATCTAGAAGACATGTAAATAAGAGTAATTATATACAAAATAATTATATACAAAATCTGTGCGAAAATGAAGATTACTTACCGTTGAAAATCTCCAATAGAGTTCAAAACTGAATTCTTTTTTTTAATTAATTTTTTTAAATTAAAAAAATTAAAAATTTTAAAAACATGTAAATGAATATACATTATTATGAAAAATATGACAAAATTTTAATTTTTCGTTAAATATGCAAAAATATGAACTAATAAATCGGTGCTATTTTTTATTAAAATCTGTGATTCGGATACATAACTACATAAGGTAGTTTTTGAGTGTCCGGAAATAACATGCATTTGCATGAAAATCCGCGATAATTCATTACACAATTTTATTTTAACACGTTTCAATAATATAATGGTTCAAATAGGCGTTTTATTTAACGTGAACTTGATACAACGCATTTAAACAATAATGACAAGCCATAAATTGCGTATATTAAGAAAATGTTTTAAAAAAGAATCCTAAACAAAAGAATTTCGAGTTAATTTAATAATAATAATAAAAAAAAAAAAAAAAAAATACACTTATAATTTTAGTATAACCAGATTAGCAAAATAGTATATAAACAAAATAAAAATAATATGACTGAACATAAGATTTAAAAAAAAAATTGATTGCTTGGGACAACCTGTATTGCTTGAAAACAATTTTTGGCTATTAAATATAGAAAATCGTTGGAATCAATATAAAAAATAATAATTTCATGTGTTTTAATTTAACGCAATTTGTAGGTCCAAAATTAATATTTTTAATTTAATTAATTCTTTAATTTACGCGATATCTGGTACCAAAATATAATTTTGTTTTTATTCTGAGCCTTGTTTTATGCGTTTTTAATTTGCGTGTACTTTCTTCAGTCCCAACAAGTAAAACAAAATAACTTTTTAAATGGAGATATTTTTTGTTCTCTTTTTTAAATTTTCAAACAAGTATGAATATAAATAAAATATATAAATAAAAAATATATGAAAATATATGTATATTTTTTATTTATATGTTGGCTTGATTTATACATATCTGAATAAATTGATAATTACTTTTGTACTCGATTTAAACTAGTATAATTAATTGGCCTGACCATTGTTTATATGTTAAACAAAATATATTCTATAGAACATATTTTGATTTTACGATATGAAGACTCTTTTTTAGGTTATCATTTTAAATGCTTTAATCTATCAAGATCATAATTAAACAATTAAATTATCATATGTTTTAGCTTTTTCGGATTCCAAATAGACTTTTATTTCCGTAATGAAATCGATAAAAAAAAAGTCATATACAGTGACTTCCAAAGCTTTTTACAAAAATAGGAAATTTTAAACTTTGTTTTATAAAATCAATTTATAATAACTCACAATTTTTATTATTTTTGATTTAAATTCACTACTTAGTGATAAATGAAATAAGTAAAACAGAATTAAAAAACATTCAGTTTTCTTGAAAAAAAAAACTAAGCTACATTTTTTGTAAACACTTTTGTGATCCCACGCATTTTTCGTTAATTTGGATTTTCTGTAATGTTATTTCAGTACTAATTTTAGTAATTTGTAGCACAAATAATACGTTGAAAACTTCGGCGGAAATCTTCAAAATCATTGTTAGATCTCTAATCGAAGATGGTCCAGGCTGTAAGTTTCTGAACGAAATTTTTGCTTCTCTCATTGAATACAAAATTAAAGGGAGAATATTTGTGGAATCATATATCAAACATTTAATAATGGATGGAATGATGATGATGTGGAAAATCATTACAGCCTCATAAAACTGTTTAGGGAATCATAAACCTCCGCCACACAGTGGGGTCAAACGCAAATTTTTTGGTAATAAATCTGCATCTCCTAAACTACTGGTCGGATCAAATTGAAATGTATGGAAGAGTTGTAGAGGAGGACCTAAGCTTTCAGAAAAATCATCTTGTAGTCACCCTGTGATAACACGAGATAAGCTACAGGGTGTCAAAGTTGACTACCTCGAGTATGTAAAAGTTAAAAAAAATCGTAACTTGTACAAATGAAGTCCGATTTTAAAGATTTTTATATTTCTGGAAAGTGCTTGGCAAGATAAAGAAAAAATAAGCTTACTCATCTAAGTTATCTCATACAGTTAAAAAGATATTTACGCTTGAATTTTGAATTTTTGATTTTTTGACTCGACTTTCTTTCGTTTTTCGGGAATAAGTCCGCAGATATATGAGGTAAAATTTTTTTAAAAATATTCTGTAATTTGCTACATACTTCAAAATAATATGCTGAAAGAATTTTTGGATTATCTCAATTCGTCTAGACGTGAAAAATATTCAAACTCAGCACTCTGATATTGGCATGAAAAATGGCTATTTTTTTTACAAAAATATAGTACAATGCATTCACTTTTTTCTCAAAGTTCCGTTAATAAAAAAATTTTTTCCTTATTAATTTCAAAAGATAAGGCTTCATAAATGGTTAATAAAGAAATTTTGAATTGATTTAAGTTTGCGCCCTACATCCAGCATTGGCCGAAAATTGTCGATTTTGAAAAATAGTTTAATTTTTATCGATTAATAAAAAAATGTCACGCGAGCTTTTTGAAATTTGGTACCCATACTTTTTATAGAAATAGATTTAGAATGATTTAACACTAAACTGCTTCCCGCCCGGCCAAAAACGAATGCAGGAGTGGAGATTTTATGTTAAAAGTCAGTTTTTTTAACGACTATTTTTAAAAGCATATTAAAAGCATATTAGCATAATATTTTTAATATTATTTCTTATGTGATGTATAAAACACAAATCAAGCTTTCATTCCTAAAAAAATCAATAAAATAACTCCAATAACCTATTTTTGGTAATTTTTCAAAAATATATATTTTTTTTTTTTTTTTAAATAGCTGAAAATCCAAAAAAAAATTAATTTTTTTAATACAACTCCACTAATTTTGCAAATACTTTAAAAATGTTAAAAGAATATAAAAATAGACTTATTTGCCAATTCAACGATATATAAAATGTTGATATAGGTCATTTAATAATAGTAATATAATGGCCTCAAAACTACCAAGTCACGTCTAAAGTTGCAAAATTCACTATTTTGTTCCGTATTTCTATATGTGTGTATACGTAACATTTCAGTTTTCTAATGTATTATGTAGGTATATATTTGTTATTATAAAGTAGTATATTCTTTATTTGAGTAATGTTTATTTAATTTGTTCTACATATTTACATATTTATTATACATATATCCTGTATATTTATTTTATTAAGAATATATTATCGAAGATATTATTAGAGATTTTCTTGAAAATAATCAGAAACATCAAACGTTAGCAAATTTTTAACTTCCTTAGCTTCGGAATCCTCTTTTTCTATTTCAAGAGTGATTTTTGGTAGCCATCGTTCTTATAGAATATATAACTGGATCTGATGATATTAATAAATATTCCATTTAGTCCATATTTTGCGCTGTTTTCGAAAATTTTCGGGTATTGAAGAGTCGGAAATGTTTAACATCTTTATTTCGGGCTTCCTGTGCTTCCTCTGTTAGCTCTCCCAATGGCATAATACTATTTTCTATTATTTCTTTACCATGAGCCAATACTTTGTGAATTGTTGGAGTCACTGATTTCCAGGGGTATGTAATGTTAAGTAGTTCTTTAGTTTCGTAAGCAAAAATTTTAAATTTGTCCGCATTAATTTGTTTTTTGCTATTAATGGCTGCCAATATAATCTTAAAACGCTTCAAAATATTTAAGTCAATGCCTGTGATTGAAGATGTGAGTTCCGGATTTTCAAAGAAACGTCTTGCTGTATTTCCATCATTTGAGCTTCCATAGCCATGTAGAGGTTTATCAATTATTAATCCGAGTTGTTCTTTGAATTCTAATTGAATTCTTTTCTTCTCCTCTTTTCGTAATTCGTGAAGTTCCAAATTGTTTTTTACTGTAGCATTTTCCTGCCCGGGAATATTTCTGTACTTCATATCATATGCAAAATGTAAGCAGAACTCCAAAAATCTTATCCTTGCGTGGAGTGGTGATATTCAAAATTTTAAAGAATTTTTATTAACAAGGACTTCAGAATTATCCTGAAATTGTGAACTTATTTTTCCACATATATTACATTTCCATGTAGATGTTGTATCTGTTATAGCGTTTGCAACTTTTCCATCAATCATTGTTAATTGTTGTTGAAATGTAACTTTAATAGATCTGTTTGATACTTTTACATATATCGGGGGCAATGCTTTAATTTCTTCTTCCAATTGGTTGACAATGCTGTTTATTGTAACCGTGGTTTCTTTTGTGTAATCAAAAAGGATTGGATGGCACAAAAATTTGGAACCTGGAGTTAAATTTATCAATATATCATCAAAAAGCGAGTCATTTCTTGTCGATGAGGAAGGCTTATTTAAGCGCATTCGAAGTGGTACCAGAGACGCTATAAACAGCGAGGAATAATTATTTCCAGAATTACTTCCATCCAGTTGTTTGTATTCCGAAAATCCTGATGTTCCACCGCAGCCCCATTTGAATATTAAAATAAGTTCAGAGTCTTTGCATTTTTCAATGTTATCATTGCTGAAGGTAGATATAATTCTAGAGGCAGTATTTTCAAGTAATTGTAATATATTAACTTTAGCACTTTTAACAGAAGCATTAACCGGGTGCTCCATAGGCTGTAAAATATTACATCTTCAGAGGTAAAGGATGATGCTGATTTGTCACTATGCTTTGGATTATCCGATGTAATCGATTGGGAAAAGCTGTTGGTAATACATCTATAACTTTTTCTACTTCCTTTGGTTGCGTACGTGTTACTAAAGCTTTAAATGTATCTTTTATTTCGGCATTCGTATGTGAATTTAGAATAGATTCCTGTTTGGTCCTCTTTGTTCTTAGCTGAACTTCATCGTAACTTTTTTTTGGTCGACCCTTTTTCTGCTTTCCGATGAAAATTGGTATTTCTCCCTCCAACCACTCTTCATTTTTCTTCTTGAACTTTGGTATTGACCAATCTGAAGCTTGCATCCTTTTTTCGTATGATTTATAAAAATTTTCGAGCTTTATACTGTCTTCTGCAGTAAGAGTTAAACCAAAAGATACTACTGTATCAATGAGTTTTCTTATTTTTTCTGGACGATTTATAATATCAGATAGATTATCCCAGATTACTTTGCAAATAGAAAAGTGTTTTAATGTAATCTCCATAATGGCAAATTCACTAATAAATCTGCATATTTATAAGGATACTTATATATAGAAAAAGAATATTTATATCAGGTAAATGGTGACAGGCAAAAATGAATTAAAAAATTAAAATTTTTGCTCAAAACCCCCAATTTCATTCAGTTTATTTTTATGACCTGTAGTGTTAAACAGGTACGTCAAAAAATGCACCTATGCGATTGTAAAAAAATCATTTTTGTTACAATACATTAATTAAGTAGCTAGGTAAATTATTTAAAAACTTAAAAAAATGTAATAAAAAATGAAGGAAAATATACTTATTTATGTACTTAGGTAATTTTAAAAACCTTTTCAGTAGAAAAAAATTATGAACACTTTAAATAAATTCATTAATAAATATTAATATCTCGTAACAAAAATAAGCAATGCAGTTGAGTGTTACGTATACACACATATGGAAATACGGAATAAAATAGTGAATTTTGCAACTTTTGACGTGACTTGGTAGTTTTGAGGCCATTATATTACTATTATTAAATGACCTATATCAACATTTTATATATCGTTGAATTGGTAAATAAGTCTATTTTTATATTCTTTTAACATTTTTAAAGTATTTGCAAAATTAGTGGAGTTGTATTAAAAAATTAAATTTTTTTGGATTTTCAGCTTTTTTTTTAAAAAAATTATTTTTGAAAAATTACCAAAAATAGGTTATTGGAGCTATTTTATTGATTTTTTAGGAATGAAAGCTTGATTTGTGTTTTATACATTACATAAGAAATAATATTAAAAATATTATGCTAATATGCTTTTAATATGCTTTTAAAAATAGTCGTTAAAAAAACTGACTTTTAACATAAAATCTCCACTCCTGCATTCGTTTTTGGCCGGGCGGGAAGCAGTTTAGTGTTAAATCATTCTAAATCTATTTCTATAAAAAATATGGGTACCAAATTTAAAAAAGCTCGCGTGACATTTTTTTTTATTAATCGATAAAAATGAAACTATTTTTTAAAATTGACAATTTTCGGCCAATGCTGGATGAAGGATGCAAACTTAAATCAATTCAAAATTTCTTTATTAACCATTTATGAAGCCTTATCTTTTGAAATTAATAAGGAAAAAATTTTTTTTATTAACGGAACTTTGAGAAAAAAGTGAATGCATTGTACTATATTTTTGTAAAAAAAAATAGCCATTTTTCATGCCAATATCAGAGTGCTGAGTTTGAATATTTTTCACGTCTAGACGAATTGAGATAATCCAAAAATTCTTTCAGCATATTATTTTGAAGTATGTAGCAAATTACAGAATATTTTTAAAAAATTTTTACCTCATATATCTGCGGACTTATTCCCGAAAAACGAAAGAAAGTCGAGTCAAAAAATCAAAAATTCAAAATTCAAGCGTAAATATCTTTTTAACTGTAAGAGATAACTTAGATGAGTAAGCTTATTTTTTCTTTATCTTGCCAAGCACTTTCCAGAAATATAAAAATCTTTAAAATCGGACTTCATTTGTACAAGTTACGATTTTTTTTAACTTTTACATACTCGAGGTAGTCAACTTTGACACCCTGTAGCTTATCTCGTGTTATCACAGGGTGACTACAAGATGATTTTTCTGAAAGCGTAGGTCCTCCTCTACAACTCTTCCATACATTTCAATTTGATCCGACCAGTAGTTTAGGAGATTCAGATTTATTACCAAAAAATTTGCGTTTGACCCCACTGTGCGCCATATGATAAATTTTTCAATTGTTCTTAATATGAAATTCCACATGTTTTTGATAATAAGGTTTTGGATTTGTACATTTTATTCAAAAATATATGGCACCAATGCTCAAATGGCTCAAAAGTGGCAATTAATTGAAAAAATTAAGTTTTTATAATAATGTTTGGTATCTGGTGAATTTTTCATCAACCGTTATTAATATCAATCATCTGTGTTCTTAAGTTTACCTGTAGCTGTCAAGGTTGGCAAAATATTGATATTTTCATTTATTTACAGTGGAAAAAAAATCGAAATTTTGTTGAAATCGACTGCCTATATTTTCGTTTAATCCTTCTAAAAATTAAACTTTTATGATGGAACTAGGTATTTTGTTATCAAAAAGGTAGGTTCCTATTTCTGGATATTGTATGTAAAAATTATTTAGCAAAAAAAAAATTATAACTGACTGATCAAAATTAATAAAATATGAAATTTTGAATTTAATTTTTTATTTTTTTTACAGTTTCTTCAAAATTCTATTTATTAAATACTAATTTTTGCATTTTATATTAACAGAATCGTATTCAACTTATAATTGCACGCTGTTAAAGTGAAAAATCACTCGAGAAATGACATAGTGTAGGTTATAGGCCTTCTTGAGGACATCGCAAATCTGTTTTAAAAATTTGCTATACACCCTTAAAATTTCGATTTATTCTCAAAAATAATTGTTTTTTGGGTAGGTTTTTGTGTAAATGTGTTTCTAATTATGATATTCTTTTTTTTTTTTTTTTTTTTTTTGTCAAATAAGGGGTTTTTAATTTCCCGACATTTTTTAACTCCCGGGAATCGGGATTTTATTTAAGGCATTCCCGAGAATTCTCGGTTATTCGGAAAATAATACAATATTATTAAAAATCATGAAAACTAAACAAAAAATCTGTATTTCATATATAATTTTCACGTAAATATGTCTATCTACTTTGAAATAAAAATATACATAGATATGTTTGAAATCCTCTTCAAATTTAAAATTTAAAATACAATTTGTAGACAAAATTTGTGTGAAAAATGTATTTTAAAGGGCATTTTAAATTTTAGAGTTGTTTGCGAATACAGGCGTTAATATTTTCAAAATGCTTATTTAGTAATTTATTGTTGTATTAAAAAATGTATTCATATCTACATCTGATTAAAAAAATGTTTAATCATTTTAGTATCTGGTTAAAGGAAAGAATCCTAGATATCGTTCGTTACAGCCACAGAATTTTTTTTATGAAACCATATAAATAAGCATGTCTTCAAGAATCATTTTTTGAAATCTCACTTGGGACGCGATCGATTTTTCCAAATACATAAATATAATATCTTTTTAGTCTTAAATATAGAAAACTAATGTGTAAAAATTGTTGAAGATCAAAGGTCAAAATAAAAATCTTACAAAGTTGTGTCGTGCATTTATCTAACATTGGCGAGGTTTTCTAAGTTTTGTGTTCTAATAGCAGTTCATGTATAGAGAATTTTAAAATATTTAATATTTTTAGTTTTGTCACTTCAGTATTTCTTAGTTTTGAAATTATTGTTTCTGGTATTTTAATAAGCTCTTTTGAGTTAACTACGTCGTATAATTGCTTGATAAAATTTTTGATTTTTAGAATTGGTGAAAATTTACACTTTTGGTAGTTTTTAATTCTTGAGATTTCCGACAAAAAATCGGGATAAAAAACCTCGTCAAATATTAAAAACAAATTTTCAAACATCTTCTAGGAAAAATAAAAATTTTCCTAAATTTTTCAAGTTTAACTGCGATTTATTACAATTTCTCTATAAAAGATTATAATTTTTAAGGGCATTTTTGTTGTGAACATAACGAAATTTAATATTTTTAAATTGGACAAACACTGTAGAACTAATTCGTTTTTATCTGTAATAACTTACTAAAAATATATGAAATATTTTTTAATAAAGTTTAGAAAATGCTTAATAACGTTTTGAGTTTTTTAGCGATACTGTATAAAGATATCTATCTCATTTTATTCCAAACAAAATAACATTTCAAACTTTATAAACAAATAAACAAAATGTAGTCTCTTTTAGAAAAAAATCAGTAAAATTTTAAAGTCGAAATTTCGAAAAGGTAAAAAGGAAATAAATTTAAAAATGGTGAATAATTCATTATTTAATTTGAGGGTATATAAAAATATAGTTAAAAAGCTACGTCGTTCTGCTTTCAAAATCATTTTCAAACTCTTAAACTGACTTAAAATTTATGAGTTTTCGAAATTTTTTAAAATTGTTTTGTGATGTCCTGAAGAAGGTCTACAACCCACATTAAACCTTTTTCCGAGTGAAAATAAATAGTATCATTTTGTAGTCTCGTGTTATCTATCAGTAAACAGTAAAAATATAAAAATCGGCTGTAAAATGGTATAAATTCCTCCAACCATTAATGTGTCTCAGACCACTTGTGTGGGATTTGTACAAAAAAGTAGTTGGAAATATTTAAATACAATAATATCTTTATTTAAGACCCGTATTCTGAACTTTATTACTAATGAAAAAACTACAACAAAACAAAGTAAAAAAAACAGTTTTCATGTATAAAAGTTTTGTTATAATTTTGTCTTTGTCGCAGAGTTCAGAATACATTTCATTTATAAATATAAATATTCAAATAAACATTTTTGTTTGAAAGATCACTTTTTAATTTACATTCACGTATTTAAGAAATCTATAAGCTGAAAAGTGCACGCAGAGAAAAAATATGGTTGTGGGAACTATAATCGAAAAGTGTCATATTATTGTTAGATTTTATTGTTTCTGGAACATAATATTATGTTTGCATGTAGTAATACAATTTTGTTAAGTAAATAAACATAAATATTTTCAATATGTTCGAGGCATAATCGGAACTTGGTTGCACAATAAAAATGTATTTGTGGCGTAATTATACAATTATTTTTCACTTATGTAACCAAAATATGTTTGAAGCGCTATAAAAATATGATTGTGCTCTAACCGTATTCTTGATGTGCTTAAAAATTATATTGTTATTCTTTAGTTGTTTCTTTGTGCGGAATTTTATCAAAATTACACTCAATTTAGAAATCAGTATACTTGCCCACCGGAGAGTAGTCTATCGTTGTACTTTGTCGGCTTTTTTTTTTTTTGAGACAGCCTTAGATTTGTAGGTTTAATGGCCTTTCTGGTGGCTCGTTTTCGTTATTTGACTTGTTTAGTCATAATTTCGGCCAAGGAGGCATCGCAATAGCACGTGGCAACTTTTGTGTTCTTACGGTCCTTGCGACAGTAGAAGACCAGGTAATTTTATGGGGATTTTGTTTCATCAAGTAAGAGCGTTTGCATTTCTTGTCCAAGAAAGTCTTGCTATCAACTTGTCATGGTCATGGTAAATTTTGTATCCACTGAATGAACGGAAACCGATTTTCATCTTGCGTTATTGTCACTAAAAAACAGGAATGAAATTAATATATTATACAATTTATTAAAATATTTTTATAATAACACTTACCAACAATTTTTAGTTCTTTTTTACGAAAAGTTTTTTTTAATGAACATTAATATTTCTTTGCAATTTAATTTTTACACTCTGTCTGTGACCGATTCCACACATTGATCACAATAAACTGATGTAAAAACGTCATATTAAAATATTACAAATGTTTATGGTTGTTGATAAAACTGGAAATAATATTATGAATCATAATAACAAGCATAACAATATTTTTATCTAATGAAAATTGTTTACATTTATTTCAACAACAATAAAATGTTCCATAAACAAACATATTGGTAAACATATTGCGACAACAATGTTATGAAACTAATAATAAAATTTTTATTGCAGTGATTAAACTGTTGTTCGAATAAGGTTTATTCAACAATAAATATATTTGCGATAACAATATATCATTGCAGGGAAAATGGTATTGTTTCGGAAAACATGTTGTGAACATGACCATTCTCTACGTGTGTTCTTAGGTGAATGTGTTATATGGATGCTAGGGCCAATAGTGGACCAATCTTTCTTATATTTTGCAATAAGAACGTTGTGCACAAAAAAACATTTGAAAAAATTTATTTTTTTCTCAGTATCAATTCATATGGAAAAGCACTTAAGGCCATATAAAAATTAAGACTTTTGTGTGGGAACTATTAAAAATAATGAACTATTTTAATCAAATTCACCGCAGTGAATGACTAAATCAATATAAACATATATGCAAGTTATCTTAAAAGCTACCATATGTACTTTAATCAAAATTTTTGTTTATTGACGACGGACGGACACTGGTTTACGAAACAAAAATACTTTTCCTACTTTTTTGTGTCCAAATTGATTAAACAAAATATAAACCATGAGAATAGGTCAGGATAGAGGACGATTCATTCAATTGAGAGATGATAACGAGCTAAATTAAACCCTGATAAGTTGGTTGACTTCTGTCTATAGAAAAATGAAGAATTTTTTTCTACGCTCTTGTTAACTTGAGTAATTGATCATATATCTTTATCGCCTAATTCATAATAAAAATTTTAAATTTATCAAAGCTCAATAGAAAAATTTTTCATACAAATTTGGTTAATAAAAAGTTTATAAATTTAATTTTTATTATGAATAAGACCTTTAATGTTTAATAATCTTTTAATTAACCCTCGAAATATATAAATAATTATAACTAATTCATTGCCAAAGTATTGAAAATTCTTTCATAAAGTTTATAAATAAATGTTGAACATCCTTGATATAATTTTAAATGTAAACCCTAAATATATACTTCAAAAATACCAAATATAGAACAATTTATCAAGGTAAGTTCAATAAGATACATATATTCATACCCAAAAACAGATACTCATGTTGAAACACGAATGGATAAATATACATATTTGTGTAACATTAATTTAAGTAATGGAATAAAGTATCAAGGTCATTAATATTAAATAATATTTTATATTTTCGTGTTTTTATTCTATTTTTTTATCTGAATGATATGCTGTTATACATTGAGTCAAAGAAAAAAAAAAAAATAAATAAATAATTAACAGAAAATGTTACTGCAAAATTCAGAGGCTCAAAATATATACGAGTAATAACATAGAGGTTAAAAGCAGAGTGACCATTTTAGCACATTTGCAGCTAAATTTAGCATTTTTTTACTCCCGATTTAGTCGAAAATTTTTCATATAGCATTTAGTGTATTACTTAGCATTTTTCAATAATAAATTAAAAATTTTTTTAGCATTTTTCATAACAATGACAAAATTAGAATATTAAAACTTATTTTTTATTGACTACAATTTTTGGCTGTAAGACGATTCCATAATAATTCTTTTTGTGCATCAGTGGTTGGTAATCATGTAATAAATTAGTTAAATGTTAACAGAAATATTTAGACATCGACGAATGTACGAAAATTAGGAACGATATAGTTTTAAATACGATAAATTTTAGAGTCAATATTATATGCGCTTCAAAAAATATTAAATAAATATTTTCATGGTTTTGAAATGGCAGCATATTCAATTCAATTTCAATTCTTTTATTTACAATAACATAACAAAGATATCTTATGCTATTTTTTATATAATGGGTTCAAGATTATATCTTTTACCGCTTAAAAATTATTTGTGAATTATAAAATGTAAATATATATAAATATTAATTTTTGGAGGAAATTAATATTTATATATGTTATTATTTAATTTTTGTGCTTTAGATAAAACTATGTTTTTTTTTTTTTTTTTTTTGTAAATTTAATCAGAAGTAAATTATTATTACTCGCGAACTATTATCGGTAATTGGTTGCATTTTTTATATTGGTAGAATAATTGTCTTTAAGAAATGGTATGATGTGTCGCTATACTGTTTACATCTGCTGTATTACTAAATGTTTTCTCAGGTACTATATTTTAGTTAAATTTGAATTTTAGTGGAATAAAACTCTTGAGGGTCAAAAGGGGTTAAACAAATTTTATATATGCCCTTATATACTTTTGTATCTGTCTGAACCCGTCTGTAGAATACTTTTTCCATTTGAATAAAATTACTTCCAAAATTTGTTTATATTTATTTTACCTGTTCATATGACTCAAATATAAATACACCAAGCCTATAAGTTGTGATAGGTATCTTAAGCATATAATATAATTATTATTTTATTACTAATTGCTATTTGAAACAAACTCAGTTGCTATAATATATCTAAGCAATAACAATTAAATTTTAAAACCTTTATAAAACATGGAAAGCTTCAGCTATAAAGAATTATCCGAAGAGTATTTGACAAACAAAACGCGGGAAGATGTTCTAAGTTACGTTCAAAGAAAAGTAAATTTATATTTATACAGCACCGAAATACAATTGGACTTGGAAAATAAAATAACTGATTTCGTCAAAAACTTAACAAAGCGCTAGAAAAAAGTTAGATGGAGCAAACAAAGATTTTACACCAGCTTTGAAAACTGGTTAAAGGACGAACTTACTGTCCTGGTATCTTTAGAAAGTTCAAACCAAAACAATCACCAGACAACTGTAGCGATAGATCTAAAATGCGGAAACTTAAAGATGTCAATGAAGAAATTGGATGTGAAAATATTCAAGAAACTTTACTATATCAATTTCAAAAATCTTTTAACGCTAGTCCAGTGAGAACAAAACGGATTATTGAAAGTATTCCAACGCCAAGCTATGAAAAACGGTTCTCAAATGAAGAAGCATTAGCATTATTTTTGGACAGCAATACACTCAACTCAAATTGCGTGCGATTGAAAAGGGCTTAAATCTCTATATATCATATCATCACATAACTGCTTCTAAGAAGGACTGTTTGCCACCAAGGGATACTATTACAATCACAGCGATTTCGGCAGAGGTACAACTTCAAGATCTACTTAAACATACAGCTCAAAGCTTGCTACTATCATTTAAAGGAAATGATTTGAAGAAATATAGAAACTGTAAGTTAATTCTCTTTTGCAAATTTTTGTTTGTTCTTCAGAACAATAACAATACAAGCTATATGTATGTGAAAATACTTCGGACACAGATATATTCATGCGATTGATAAAGAATTTGGGTATTTTGAAAAATCAAACACCATCTTCTACGAAATACTGCATACCAATTAAATTTGAATTTAAACAAGATGCTATTAAAAAAGTGGAAAAATTATTAAATAACACTGATGCATATGAATTTGGATTATCATCGCTACATACAAGAATACGATGGAACACATACTAAAAATCAGTTATGATTTGGATTTTAAACCTACAAAATCAACAACAAAGAAACAGATTAACTAAAACAAGGATCGGGCAATACGGATGATGGGAACACAGCAAGAAGCTTCTTTTCAGATCCCGAAAGAGCATCTGAAATAACCGGTGTTGATATAAATCTTATTTCAAGATTTAAATCAAATATCGATGTACTTGTGTGCAATAATCAAATTGATGCTAGAAAATTAGGTGATTATGCGAAGGAAACGGCATGAATATTAAAATGTTTTAAGAAAACACAATATTTTACAAAAACAAATAGTTGTGTCCTATTTGAAATTATATTCTTGAATGAAAAATTGTTTAAGCAATTGACAAAACAAATTTATAAATTTCATAGACTATATGTTTTTATACAAATTATTTAAACAAAGTAAACAAATTTCATTTCCTCCTCGCCTAATGGTGTATAGCGATCAGATTTAGTTCGACTGGATCTGCGTGGTTGTGGTTCTTCTATTTCTAATGGTAGTTCTATAGCTGCTAATTCGGGTTCTAATAATTCTAATGGTGGTTCAGTCGGAAATATTCTAGGACAATCTGGATTACTAATAACATCATTTAGAATATGGCTGTTTCCATTGCAAGGTGGTAAATTCTCTACAACTGGGCAATTCTGTTGTGTAGGTTGAATCGATTCTAATAAAGATAGAGTTAATTGGGATATATTTTTAAAATTAGAGTTATTTAATGATTTATTTATTCGAATTTGATTAATATGACGTTTCCAAATTTTGATTTTTACTTTAATTAGAAACATTATATTTCCAAGAAGTTTTATTACTTTTCCAGGGATTCATTTATCCCATTCCGAAAAGTTTCGACATAAAACAGTATCATTGATTTGGATACGAGGGTATGAGTAGTAGGACTCAAAAGAGATAGTAAGGTACCAGGTTGTCGACCATGTAAAAGTTCTGGAGGTGATTTTTCACAAGAGTTTGGAGTAGATCTATATGTTGTTAAATAAGCAAGTACTGAAGCTTGTAGACTGCAATCATCAGATAATTGTACAAACCTTTCCGCATTACCGTTCGATGAAGGAAGAAAAGGTTCTGTAGTAAGATTCTGAATTCCATGTACTTCATAAAAGACTTTAAAATCGTTTGAGGTAATTGTTTCTGGCAGTCCTTTTATAGAAAAACGTTTTGTAATGCATTGATCATGGATATTGAAGTACTATTTTCCATTTTTATTACATAAGGGAATTGAGAAAAGGAGTTTACTATTATCAGCCACATGTGTTTTTCAAACGGACCTGCATAGTTCAAATTGATACGTTGCCACGGCATTGTGGATTGTGGCCATGGAGAAAACTGTTTGGGAGGATTCGTTGAATGTGAATAATAAGCTTGGCATGATGAAGTAATTTTTGCTATATCATCATAAATTTTTGTCCACCAACAATAACGTCTAGCAATCTGTGTCATTCTAACTATTCCCCAATGACCTTGATATAACAGCTGATTTCTCAAATTTTTGGGAACTACGACACAATTTCTTTAGACTTATATTTCTCTGGCCAACCATTTTTTATAAAACTTAATACTTCACCAAAATATTATCCTCTCTTAAAATTTTAGAAATTTTTTTGAAATCTATCGGAAATTTGCTTAATTCGTTATCAATGTTGATTTCATTAATTTCTATTAATTTGTCGAAATCTTCATCTTCTTTGTAAGGAAGTCTGGACAATGCATCGGCATTTCCGTGAGATTTTGTGTTCTTATACTTGATAGTATTTATATAGCTAGACAATATTAATGCCTCGGAGTTTCCATAAGCGTGCAGTTTAATGTTAATTGGAGTTAAATATGGTGTGTTTTTCAGTGATTTAAATGTATTTAAATCTATAATAGAACGACCAGCTCCCGTATCAAATTGAAATTGTACTAACTGACCATTTAACTCAACATCTATTAACATCTTGTTACCATATCTTTTTATAATATCATCACTGACATTGCAATTAGTTACTTCAGTGTCAAAAGTTTTGATTAAAACATTATTATTACCAGATAAAATTGACTTACATACAGATGCGATGTGACCTTTATGTTTACATTTGATAGATATTTGCAATTCTTCTTTTCGTGCGTTTTGAAACATAGGTTTTATATGCCGGTAATGGTTTCTTTAAATATTTGGCTTTTATATCTTGATTTTGTTGCTGCTTTTTGTTATTATGATTATGCGATGACTTAACTGCGTATACTTCATTGTGCAAATAATTTTTGTTCCTTAATGACGTTCTCTGTGTTGCTTCATATGTCTCAGCAATTTGGAATAACTTGAATTGTATCATAATTGTGTAATGCGGCAGTACATACGGGTTGATCCTTATTATATAAATAACAATATCTCTTATTAATTGGTCAACATATTCAGAATTACAATTATTGCTTTTGCAAATAAAATTGCACTCTCTTGCCTTACCTCGTAGTTCCATAATCCATTGGCTATACGTTTGACCTTCATGCTTTTCTCTTTTGTAAAACTCATATCTACTTTTAATGACATTAATCTTTCTTTTATAATGACCATCTAAATGTGATATTAAATCAGGATATGAGGCATTTTGAAGATTATGTTTATCAATCAATTTTTGAATTAAGTGAAAAGTCTTATCACCGACCCACGAAAGAAAAAATGATCTCTTCTTATCATTGTCCTCCACTCCCTACGCTTTGAAGTGCTCTTCAAGCTGTCTTTTGTAAGTATCAAAATCATTTTCTTCATCATCAGATCTGTAAAATTTTGTGACTGGCACAGAACCCGATGCCAAACTAAAAACAGGATTACCACGATGATTCAAGAACCTTCCAAAAAATTACTGTTGCTCAGCTATAATCCTCTGAGACCACTGCTGTTGCATGGTGATTATCTCCGAAAGTACGTTTTCCATATTAGCAAAATAATCCTCGTCGCCAATAAAATGTTTTAAGAAAAAACAATATTTTACAAAAACAAATAGTTGTGTTTTATTTGAAATTAAATTCTTGAATGGAAAATTTTTTAAGCAATTGAAAAAACAAATTTATAAAATTCATAGACTATATGTTTTTATACAACCAAATATCCATGGAGAAAAATGTCTGCAACAGTTCACAAAATCATTTATCATGGAGGAGATGTCATTTAGTACCACTTGAAGATCTGTCAGAGGACGCTCAGGAATAATATTTTACAGATTTTATAGAGAGCGAAATACTAGAAAAATATCATGAAATTCTATTTAATATATTACTGGCAACATTAGATCCGCTCACCTCTAGCATTCGAAGTCAATGGAAAGTAGAACATTGGGGCATAGGTGAAGATATTCTTCAACCGAATGAATAATATTATAATTTTCTTTTATTGTTATTTAAGTACAAAACACTAAAAACTTTTAGTTATTATAAAAAAGAAACATTTTTGTCCTTAATGTTATTAAAAAAAAAAAAAAAAAAAATCAAAATAAACGCTAAAAAAATCGATTCTAGTAGAACTTGATCTGGAACTGATAAGTTGAGAACCTGTTTTTTTATCTGTTTATAACTTTTTTTTTATAAGTAAAGATTCAATGAACATGCAAAAATTCTAAAAAAACTATATGAAAAAGTTCAAGAAAAAAAACTATAAACAAAATTACTTTAAACGCAAGGCACGGTGTAAAGTGTTACTTGATGACTGCTTCTGTTAAGTATTTCTAAAAAAATAGAAAACAAACAGAAGGGACAATTCAGAATAACAACAACATTGTTCATTGCAACTTAATAAGTTGATAAACAATAACAAATCATACATTGCTGATTTACTATCTAGCTGGTAGCTTTAAGCATATAAACAATAATAATTGAAAAATGAGAATACAAAGTAATTGCAAAAAGCTTTATCGTAAACCATTCGTCTTATTTAATAACATATAGGGAAAATAAAAGTTACAGATTCCATTTCCCGAAAACTTGTAAGTTAAATAGATAATGTTTACAAAGAACTCCATGGTGAGACGCTGAAGAGTGCTGATGACGGTCGTGACGAACCAGAAAATGCATTCCATTCTGCCAAGTGTCCAATAAAACTTTTACAATGTATTCTTTTACAATTATTCAATGGACTTAAGCCGAACATGCAAAAATTCTAAAAAAAAAGCTATATGAAAAAGTTCAACAAAAAAACCATAAACTAATTAAAAATATCTCTCTCAAAAAAAAAAAAAAAAAAAGAAATCTAAAATCTTCCTATCGATTCAAAAGGTACAGAGTTTTGCCCGATTAAAAACGATTCTGAGCCACCGTGCGTCGTTAAGAATTCTGTAAAAGCCTTTCAGGTTTATTTTCAACTAGTTCAATGTTAGGTAGAATATAAAGTCGAAGAGTAGAGATATACCAAGGTAGAGTGAATACTAATTTCAGTAGTTTTGAATAATTTGTAGTTTATTTTTGAATAATTTGTAGTTTATTTTTACGTGGCATTTTGCAAATTTAGCCCGAGCGGGAGCTGCATAAAACGTCATTTGCATGGAAAATGGATTTTGAAATAAGTTTTTTGTTATTATTTAATTTTGTATTACGATTTATAAAAGGATATAATATGGTCATTAGTAAATTTAATTTATAGATAACCAGTGTTGCCAATTCTTGGTTGCAAAAATGACTAAATTTGTGACAGAAAATGGCTAAAAAAAAATAGGCAAAAATGGTTAAAAAATTTTGGGAACAGAACGTATAAAAATTAAATAAAAAATAGAAATAACTTGTTAAATAGTACTTTTTATAATCATATAAAACAAATGTATTATTAATTTATCCTTGAAATTATTTTTATTCAGGATGATTTCTTCACAAAAATAAGTTGTCGCAAAAGAAATACTAAAACAAAAATATTAAGGTTCTACTGTCTCTAACATATAATTTTTTTAACCTACATACTCGTACTATGTACACTGCCTGCCACTTGAATAAGGAATCACATTTTTTTAACTTTAATTAAGTATATCTCCAAAACTAAAATTCAGAAAAAGATAATTTTTTGCGCAACCAAATTTCAAAGTGTTGGCTTTAGTTTCCTGAAGAAATAAAAAATATACATATTTTGTTATACTAAAATTATGCATTTATTTAAACACATGTATTTCTGTGATACTTTTTCGTGTGTCACTTGAATAAGGAGTATTTTAAAGCTGAGCAAACTGTATTTTATTTTTAAATTTTAGGTTATAAAAATGAAAGTTATTATTTTCTAGCATTCAATTAGTAATGAGTACTGCCAACATTTTTAGAAATAACCTCATAAATGTGATTTGGCATCGACTTGTATAATAACTCTAAGTAATTTAGCGAAATTGAACTCTTTGCTTCCGTTACTGCATCCTTTAAGGATTCTATCGTCTCAAATTGTTTTCCTCCTTCATAAACTTTTCTCGCAAGCCAACCCCAGACATTTTTCATTGGATTCAGGTCTGGTGAATATGGGGGCCAATAGAAAAGTTGAACACCTTGTTGATAATCCATTGTTTTACTGCTCTGGCGGTATGAATCGGAGCGTTGTCGTGTTTGTACGTCCAAGGTATGGGTCCAAAGAAATCAATAAATTTTGGAAATGTTTCCTCCAAAATGTTTTTGTAAGTCGTTGCAGTCATTTTGTTGGATACAAAAACCAATTCTATGGTACCCTAATACGAAATTATATTTTTGACAAACTGTAGACGTTGTGATTTGCGTTTTTCATTAAGTGGTGTTTTTTTTTTGCATTTTGCGTCGGACTATGTATGGGCACGACTTTAAAATACGGTGCACTGTTCTTAGACTGGCTCCACTTTTTTCACGTGTTTTTGATACCGACATGGCAGAATTTGATGCAATTCTAAGAATTTTTCGTCTTTATTTTGAGTTGTTGTCAGTTTCTTCCGCCCTTTCATGTTTTTTCCATATCTTTTCACGTTATTTTTAGATAATTGTTCACAACTGTCTTTCCTCTATTAATGTTTTTGGCTATTTGAAACGTCATCTGACCCTGAGATTTCAAAATCAGAATTTTTTTCTTTTTCATAGTTACTAAGAGCCTTACCACGTCCCATTTTGAATAAAAACTATTTAAAAACTATCAAATTAACAATTCTCTAGCCGCTTATATTGAAAGAAATTCAAATCATAGCCTTCCTGATTAATATTAAAAGAATTCCTTATTCAAGTGATACACGAAATAGTACCACAGAAATACATGTCTTTGAAATTTGGTTGCGCAAAAAATGATCTTTTTCTGAACTTTAGTTTAGGAGATATACTTAATTAAAGTTAAAAAAATGTGATTCCTTATTCAAGTGGCAGGCAGTGTAAGTTCTGAGATTATAATTATTACATTATTTGTCAACAATTTTGTAAAGTATTTACAATTTGGTTAATAGCATTTATTTATTTAATACATATTCTTAAACTATTCTGGATAAAATATATTAAAAAAAAAAAAAAAAAAAAAAAAATACTCTTCAATTATGTAAGTATTTGGCGAAATAGAGAACTTCAAAGAAAATATACCATTTTATAAAACTACTATTGTTCTTATATATTTAACGATAAGATCAAATAAATTTTTAATTAGTAATAGGGTTGTCATTTGAACAAAAATTATTCGAGGAACAAATTTTTTATTCTTTTGGAACGAAGAAAATTTTTAAATTTAGAATAAAAAATTATTTGATCAGTTTTTAACGATTAATCTAATAAATGAATAATTTTTCAAAACGAGTTTTGTTAAATTATTATGAATTTTTGAAATTATAAATGTAAAAAGTTTCGTTTGGTTGAAAAATCCTGTTGAGAATGATTGGAAATTTCGTTGGGATATATGATATATAAAGTGTTTTAATAGATTTCGGTTTAAAGGTTTTCACGGAAACTGAAGTCTCAGTATTATTTGAAAAAAAAAAAAAAAACTTATCCAAACTTTTTCAAAAGATTTAATCAAACGTCATAAAGTAAGAATAAACGGGAGACGTATAAGTTATTAGCACATTAATATTTTAAAATATTCAATAAAAAGTGAAATGCTTTATTTTTGATAATTTTTCATGTATCATTTATTTCAAAAATCATTTTATTGATTCAAGTGATGTAGAAATAACCGAAGATTCTGAAATGTATAATCAATCAATAAATAATATCAAAAATTAATAAAACTAGATTCTAGAACAGAACAAAAGAACAGAAAAATTAGATTTTATTTTAATTCTATGTATTGCCAACATCAACAGTAAACGAAAGGATTTTTTATTAAAAAAAAAAATAATTTTAAAGCAAAAATGTTCTTTATGAATGATAATTTTAAAAGAAATTTATATGTTCTCTATTTTTGGATATTTTGTTGCTCTATGTTAATGAATTATTACTTTTAGGTTTGTTTTATGTTAATAAAACCAAAAATTGATTTAAAAAATACTAGTTTTTGCATTTATTTTTAACTTGTAACTAATTATTCGATCACATGAATAATTAAAAAAATTATGAAATTTAATTCGATCAAATTTAATGTCGAATAATTGACAACCCTAATGAGTAGTGTGCTTTTGTGAAATATTTTAGAATATTTTGTACAGAAAATAGCGTGTGTAGGAAAATTCTTAAAAATTATTTATATTGTAGCATAAAAAATAAAAAAGGATAAAATTAAAATGACTAAAAAAATGGCTAATGGCTAAATACATTTTTCAATGGCTAAACAGGATTGAAAAGAGCCAGTAAATGACTAAATTGACAACACTGTTAATAACATAACCAATGTGATCTTAAATTTTATTTTAGGGTCTGATTACACCTAAATACTTAACGTTAATATTATGTATATTCATTGAAGAATTTTGTTTATAAACTAAAATAACATTGTTGTTCTCAAACAAATATTATTTTAACATGAACTTCGAGTTATTAAAGGAATGGATCTTGAACTGATTTGACCATTAGTTACTGGATATGTATCTAGCTGCAAACTGCAGCAAATTGTACGATTCATCTCGTGAATTGGATGACCTAGTGACAGAAGATAGGAGTACAAAATATTGAAACATGCTTATAACTTTTTTCGTCCAATTTTTCCTATTATACTTATTTTCTTCTCTTTCTTCTTCTATTTATACAATCGATTCTATTTTTATAACTGCAAAAGCACAAGATTTATTTTAAATACGATTTAGCTAAAACAAACTTTTACGTCTGGTCCCTCAAGTTAAAACCTATTATATTTTTTCATGAATAAAATTTAAGATATCGGTTTATAAGCATTCCATCTCATAATATTATGTTATCAAACGAAATACACTTAACTTAAATATTAAGTCTTCCAATTTCTATATAATTTTCAATTTCGTATTATGTTATAAAAACTATTTTGCAAATGCACTTGTGTGTAAATTGAATACCTTTATATATAATTTTTACACAATTCATTGCACATTGAAAATCAATAAATTCGTATGAATGTCTTTCTTAACACTTTTATTTTTGCATGTACATAAACGCATGTTAAAGAAATTATGATCTCTTCGAGGTTTTTTTATATCATGAACCAGTAAGCAAAAGAAAAAAGTCAAATTTGAAAATTTCATTAACAACATTTGTAGTATTAATTTCAATTCTAGTAGCAATTACATCTTTTAATTTTGCAAAAGCCTACTAGCAAGAAAAGTTGTAAAATATGTCTGACTGAGTAATAAAAAAATGTGTAGGTTAGTGTAATTTAATTCAAAAGCTCTTTACACTTTAAAACATAACCGCAACTTTTTGTAAAACTAAAGCCCTTGACTGTAGTATGTACTATGAATTATGTATATACATAAGTTTATATAGGTTTGTAAGGTTTTATAGGCTTGTAAGGTTTATTGTTAAATGTTAACAAAAATGTAAAATAATAATAATAAAAATAATAATAATAAGTGCAGAATTTCACATTAAAGGCAAACATTGACAATACGTGGTAAGAAAACAGACAAATTTGCAGAGAACAATTTCATTTTCTTTGGATATTTTTTAAAAATAGCAAAAAAAAAAAAAAAAAAAAAAAAAATCAAAATCTTTAAAAGTTTATATAATTTAATTCATAAATAATTTTAATTTGTTTAACAAAGTCTTCATATTTCCGTACAACAATCACAATAAAATAAATTGCTTTATAATTTCAACATATTTTTTTCTTTTTTTATTCTTTAAATAAAAATACAATCCAAAAAATGAAAAAATATAAATTACAAAACAATTTTTTGTTTTGTCTTTTATTTCCTTTTCATTTTAGTTATTTTTAGTTTTTTCTCTTAAAGATATGATTGCAGTAATTAATAACATCCTTTTTATAAAATACAAACGGATAATAAAACTTATTTATGACATAATCATGCTAAAGCAACAAACAAGGAAATTAAAAAAAAAAAAATAACACCAAAACAAAATAAATCAGAGTATTTAAAGAATGTAATCCACAAAGTTGAGTCGGAAGAAAGTTTTTGGAAAATAACATATCGGTCATTATCAAAATTTTTGATTTTAGGCCTTAAAAAATTATCTTTTTTTTTTTGATGGTTCACATTGAAATACATTTGTATAAATATATGGTGACTCGAAGTATATACTCGCTGAGAAAAATCATAGACGATAAGGGGAGAACTACACAATATATATATATATATATATATATATATATATATATATATATATATATATATATATAATTTTTTAAGGGGGTTTACAATAGCATTTTTCCCTTCGAGGGGAGTAAAAACAAATTCATGGGAACAAAAATTCCACTAGTTAGTCACGATAGGTGTGATCATGTAACTTAAAAAATCTTATGGTTCTTTTAATGAAGGGTTTCGTAATGAAAAATATTATTACACACTTACACTCTTTTGATATTTGTTATCTTAAATATTTCTTATTACTGTTTTTATATATGTTTGTATTAAATCTGTTTCTATTAGAAATGATGTCCAAGTTTATAATAATAAATGTTGCTTTTAAAAATAAAATTGTCTCTGTCCTATGATAATCGTATGAGTTCCAAAATTCGGTCGCATACATTGGGTCGGATTCTTGGTAAACAGGGGAGAGACTTAAATATATGTCATATAAATGCACAAAGTTTATGTAGCAAAATCGATGAATTTAGATACATTTTTGAAAATTCTGCAGTAAGCATCATAAATATATCGGAGACCTGGCTAAACTCAAATATAAACAATTCCCAAAATAAACTCGCTGACTATAATATACTTCATATAGATAGAGATGATAAGCAACATGGATCTACAAGTAATAAAGATTGTGATTTTATATTTTAGAAATTTACGATTTAACAATAAATATTTAATTCGAGTAATGTATAGACCGCATAAGAATATAAATCTTTCAGTAATAACAACTTGGCTAGAGAAGTACTCAGTTAAATACGAGAGCGGTTCAATATTTCCGTGACTTTTCGAACTTCCCTCGTAGTTATATGAAATGCAACATTATTCCCATCAAGTACCACCTGTTAATAGACTACTGTCAAATTTTGAGCAAGTGTCGTCATTTACTTTGCGTTTAACAGCTGTTCAAAACATACAACCTCGTGTATGTAAAAATGGAAAAGTGACTACTCATTAAACATTATTTTTTGCGAAAAAAAAAAAAATGTCAATCAAAGCAAAGAAAAGCTCGATAAATAATATGGGGACTTTGCACCATCGATTTCAATGGTAAAAAAGTGGTTTACTGACTTTCGTTGTGGTCGCACAAGTACAAATGACGCTGAACGTTCTGGACGGCCAATTGAGGTCAGTACACCCGAAAATGTCGAAAAAATCCACGATTTGGTGTTGGCCTACCGAAGGGTAAAAGTGCGTGAGATTGTTGATGCCATAGGCATTTCATATGTCAGTGTGGTTTCGATTTTAAATGATCAGCTGGGTTTAAGAAAGTTGTCTGCAAGATGGGTGCGGCGTTTGCTCTCAATTGACCATAAACGTAAACGTGAGACAACTTCAAAGGATTGTTTGGAGTTGTAACCGCAATCCGAATGAGTTTTTGCTGCGTTTTGTAACTGTGGATGAAACATGGATCCATTACTGTACTCCGGAGACCAAGCAGCAGTCTAAACAATGGGTTTCTCCGGTGCACACGTGAGCAGTAT
Organism: Protocalliphora azurea; assembly: GCA_932274085.1. Classification (NCBI taxonomy): domain Eukaryota; kingdom Metazoa; phylum Arthropoda; class Insecta; order Diptera; family Calliphoridae; genus Protocalliphora; species Protocalliphora azurea. The sequence continues at coordinate 83,724,631 of OW026521.1, read as the reverse complement.
GGCAAAACTCTATGAATTGTGGTACGAATTGGTATCTCATCCGCTATATTCTCCGGATTTAGTCCCTATTGACTTCGTATTTCCAAACCTAAAGAAATTGCTCGGAGGACAGAGATTCAGCTCCAACGATGAAATTATTGACCAAACAAATGCCTATTTTAAGGACCTCGAAAAATCCCTTTTTTTTTTTTTTTTGGAAGGGATACAAAAACTGGAGAAACGTTGGACTAAGTGTATTGAGTTAAAAGGAGATTATGTTGAAAAATAAATTTTTGTTTTGCAAAAAATAAACTGTGTTTCATTCAAAAAGTCATGGATTTATTGATCCGTATCGAGATAATAAAAATATTAACTCTAATGCTCTTAGTTGTGAAATTGACCATTTAAATTTGCACAATATTTAAAATATCACTGATGTTGATGAACAAACCAAACTATTTAAATGATGTTGTTTCCTATGTTTTTAAAAAATATGTACCAATAAAAACCAAAATAATTAAGAATTGTTCAAATCCTTGGTTTAACGAGAAGATTTGTACGAGTAACTAATAAAGGAAAGAAATTTTTTCTATGAAAAATGGAAACGGTACACAATCCCACAACTATATGTTGCTTATAAATGCTTAAGAAGTGCCGTAAATAATGCCTACAGATCAGCTAGCAAGCAATATTTCGGTAGAAAATTCCATCCTAACTTAAAGGGAAAAAAATTATGGAAGAAAATTAAGAATTTGGATCTTAAAGATGGTATAAAGGGGCAAATCTGTCTGAAAAGGAGCTCAAAGATCTAAATGAAACTTCTGCTACACATCATTCATCAAACATTCCATCTACAGATTACGATAGTTTACCAATAAATAACCTGAATATTTCATTTGACTTTTATTGCGTAAATCAAGAAAGTGTTCTATAGACTTTTCTTTCTGTAAAATCAAACTCTGAAGGCTTGGATGGTATAAACCCGATTTTTTTAAAGCTTTATTGCCTAAAATATTTCCTTACGTTACACATATTTATGACTTCGACATATCCAAAATTGTGGAAAATCGCTAAAATTGTTCGGTTACCTAAAACCAGTAAGGAATTCAGGCTCCTAACTGTCCTTTCCTATTTATCAAAAGTTTTTGAAAAACTTATGTATACCCAAATGGCAAATTATCTTATCGCAAACAACATGGCTTTAGAAAAATATGAGGTTGCATTACAACTCTTATTGATATTTCAGAGTAAATTCGAGTACACGTTGATAACGGAAAAAGTGTATTTTTAACGATGTTGGATCATTCTAACGCATTTTACTCCGTTATTCTCCGTTAATCACTCCACATTGATCAACGTTCGGAGTAAATCGTCTATTCGTTATATATATTAATTGTCTACTTAATGTAATAAAAACTGGCATAATTCATATGTATGCTGATACCGTTCAACTATATACTTTTTGTAAAAAGAAGACAAAAGTTGTGTTTTAGATATAAATTTAGATTTAAAAAAATGTTTATGATTGGGAATCGTGGAATGATTTGATTCTTAACCTTAAAAAATCGCAATGTTAAAAATGTAAAGAATCATGGAATAATATTCAATGAAACTTTATCATGGCATGAACATATAAATAAGGCATGTTATAAAGTATTTAGTATCGCATGTAGCCTTTGGTCTTCACATTATTTTACAGCACAACATTTTCAACTCTTGCTTGCCAAATCTGATATATTGCCAATACTCTTTTGTGGGTATGAAATGTTCAGTAGATGTGATAGTCAAATTAAAGCTAAATTATTGAGAGCTTTCAATATAATCGTAAGATATGTATTCGGGCTAAGAAAATATGATCGCATATCTATGTACACTAAACAAATCTATGAAATCCCTTTTGAAGACTACCTAAAATTTAGAACTTTATTAATGATACATAAAATTATTTTTACCAAAGAACCATACTACATCTATAAAAATATAACTTTGACAAGATCAGCGCGTAACAATTTAATTGTGTCTATGTCCTATACTAAACTTCTATTTTATAGACATTTCTTTCTTTAACGAAACAAGACTTTGGAACTCCTTGCCATATTATTATCACTTTATATCAAATGCAACATCTTTTAAAAAAAAATTTTTTGATTATTTTCAAACCTAATTGTATTATTTATTGTTTTTTTTTTTTTTTTAATTTAAATGTATAGAATGTTGTTGCTATTTATATCATGTTTACTAAATTTTTCTAATTCTTCATTTATAATGAAAATCCTTTCGAGAAATTTGAAATTGAAATTCAGAACCAACTTGTACCATTACATTATCTTATTAAAGGAAGAAAATCTGAATATAAAAATCTCGCAAATAGTGGAAAACTCATGCAAATGGGCTGCGCGTTAAACGTGTGCAAAATTATAGCAATTTATTCCACTTATGTATTAGATTATTCCAAATATTTTGATATTCGTGTGGCTTCGTAAATACAAAAATCATTTGATAAACAACAAAAATCTTGAAATTTGTAATTTTTACTTTCCACTTTACCCCAACATTTCTCTTTATACCCAACAATAATTGATTTGAAAAGACGCTGAAAATAATACCAAAAGATAAAATAAACTTATTATTTTTATGCAAAACGTTAGACAACAATCCATTCTATATAACAGTTCCATTGCATAGTGGGGCAGAATCGAAATTTTTTGGAAATAAATCTGTAACTTCTGATCGGCCGGTTAAATTTTTATGAAATTTAGTATAGGCGTAGCAGAGGAGTGTACAATGTTATGTTTGGAATGGGGGCACAACAATCCCCCCAGGGGCTCAAAATTAGGTACCTCTGACATAAAAAATTTTTAATCGCTTGCAAAATTTGCAAGCCTATATTGCCTACAACAATATATAAAAATATTTGAAATCCAACGAGAAAAAAAAATTTTGCAAGCGATTAAAAATTTTTTATGTCAGAGGTACCTAACTTTGAGCCCCCATAGCTCCGCCCCTGGGGGGATTGTTTTGACCCCCTTCCAAACATAACATTGTACGCTCCTCTGCTACGCCTATACCAAATTTCATGAAAATCCCACTGGCCGATCAGAAGTTACAGATTTATTTCCAAAAAATTTCGATTCTGCCCCACTGTGCATTGGAGGGCTCAAAAGACTATTGGTTGGTATTTTATTATAGTAAGATTAAAGTATGCACCACTATATAATTAAATAATAAATATAACCTCTTGTACTGCAACATTTAGATAAAAAATATTGTATTGCAGGGATTCGTAGTTTTCGTTTTACATCAATATTCGATATAATCTTGGTAAATATTTTATAATATTTTTACTCGTAAAAGTTGCGCATCTTTCGATACTTTGAATTTTTTTTGAGAGGAAATTTGACATCCTGTAGAAAAACTGACTAAACAGTTTTACCACGGATGGTATCCGTTTTTATCCATATAACGATTTTTTCACGTATGAGAATGATCGGTGCAGGCAAATATATTTTTGAAAATTAATAGTAAAAGGCAATATTTTCAAATGGTTATTTTCATAAGTTTTTGTTCTGTAACATTTAAATAAAAAATATTATAATGCAGGGATTCTTAGCTTTCACTTTACACCCATACTGGGATATAATATTCGTAAATATTTTATAAATTTTTTTTCAAAAATATGTATCTTTCGAAACTTTCAAGTTCTTTTAAGAGGAAATTTGACCATACTACATATGGTCTCCAGTTTCATAAATATATCGATTTTTTCATGTGGGAAAATGATTGTCAGACCGTGTTATTTTTGTTTTTTTATCTCTCAACTTATGATTATTTTGTGATTTTTGTTTTATTGCTAAAGAATAAAACTTCTTCCTTTTTTAAAAAATTATATATATATATGTTATAAATTCGATTTAACACCAAAATTCAGGTTTTTAACAAAAACCCTTTGATTAAAAAGAAAAAAAAATTAATTTTTAGAAAAATTTTTGATTTTCAGAAAAAATTTTGAATTTTTGTACAAACTTTGATTTTTGTAAAAAATGTTAATTTTTAGTAAAAAAATTGATTTTTAATAAAAATCTAAGAGTTTTAGTTAAAAAAAAAAAAGAATTTTGGTGTTAAATCGAATTTATAAAATGTAAATCAAAAATAATTAAAAAAAAATCAGTAAAATAAAAATGATTCCAGATTTAGATAGAACCTGTTTTAAGGATTAAAATTTCTGTATTTAATACTTTTATCCGGTCGTTCCTTGTATCTGATTTTTTGGTTTTAAATTTCAAGAATAATTATTATTTTCTGTCCTTGCCTTTTTCTAAGTTTTTAAACTTTGAACAACAAGCATGAAACCTATGGTGCTAAAATTTTGCACTATTTGTTTCAAGTCTTGTGAGTTCAGATCTGTAACCCCCCGTGTATTTAAAATAGTATTCCAACAAAATTTATTAAAGATTAATGTCAGTTGCAGCCAAGTAAAAAAATTTTGATAACGACCCATATATTTTTTTTAATTATTACCTAAAAACTTCTCAAGGATTCTCTGTTGTTTTAAGTTTAAGATTGAAATACTTTTTGTAAGGTCTATAAAAAGACAGATTCAATAAATAAATAAAACGTAAACAATTCTATGTCTGCTTTTAGCAAATTTTTTGTTAAACCTTTTTTGAAAACTTCTTGAAAAAATATTGACATTGATATGAGAGTGACATGGTCTCCTGCGAAATACATATGTACATATGTATGTCAGTCAAATCAATTATTAAATGTTAAGTAATGTATGTTAATGTGTTTTTTTTCTTGACTCAAAAAACAATTAAGTAATTAGATTTCTTCCTCTTCCTTTTTAAGAAATAATAAATAAAAAACGTTTAATAAGACAAAAGCTTTATTATAATTTAAATTAAGATTAAATGTTAAACATTTTGTATTTTCGTCGTTCAAATGCATTTTTACAGTGTTTTTGAAGAAAACCCTTATTATTTTCTAGGGAAAACAAAATAAAAAATAGGTGTGTTTGCAAAAATTTTTAAATTACAAATTAATTTTAATAAAACATCAATAATGGCATGAGAAGACATAATTATTTTTTTGAGATTTCTTTTATTATCCTTCCTATAGCGAAGACATACACCCTAAAACCTTGCTAGGATATTATACCGTTATTATTTAAAATTATTGAATTTTTTCTTACTAGTTGTGTAGGAATACTTCTGAAATAATTGTCTTAAGTTTATTTAATAATTTTAGGCAGAATTTTAATCAAAGAAATATTTTAATTTATACAGAAACTTTCAAATTGTATCTTAAGACTGACTATCCCAACATACTGCTTGGACGCTTTTGATCGTTATAAAGCTAAAACTTCCACAAAAGTGGTATGTAAGGATCACTATACAATTCTTGGAACTCCTGGTCTTTTTCGGATAATGCAAAATATTCAAAATAAGAGGAAACAACTTACTTAGACCCATAAAATATACGAACAATATGCGAGTAATATATAAAAACAATAAAAATGTAATTTTACAAGAATCAGTCTAATGAAAAAAGATGTAAAAAGCAAAAGAAAGTAATATAAAAATGATAGAAACAAGTGTAATTATACTAATAATTTTCCATATTTGGAATTACTTAAACTATATTACAAATTGTTAGCTTGCCAGGATCTTAGAATAAATGGCGGAGTTGGAGGAAAAATTGTTATTTTTCTGATAACAATTGTCTAGCTATTGAAAAAACTCTTTCGGAAGTTGCAGTCAATAGTTTGCAGCTTTATTTGTAAAACATAGTCAATTGTGTTCGATGTAAATATCAGCGAAGCTTTCTTCGAAGTTACATTCATGTTTTTTTTTTTTTTTTTTTTTTTTTTTTTTGTTTCAATTTCTCCATTTATTTTACCATCGGATGTTAAATTTGATGCAGGCGTTACAAAATTCTTGAAATATGATGATATGATTGATGTTTTAGATGATGTTGGTGATTCCATAATTTCTTCACCTTCATTTTGCCAGTGTATTTTGAACTCATCTGCAAATTTCGCTTTTATATTTTCGTTTTCGTCTTCCGACAATTGCAGCAGTTTATTTGCGGGTGGAAAGAGAAAATGTGTAATTTTGTGCATCATGGATATGTTTAAAAAGACAGTTTTCTGTATATGTTCAAATAATGCTTACTTAAACTTTTTAACGACTTGAATATGATCATCTTCAGATATGCAAGTGTCCTTCAATCCATTTATGCCATTTATGCTACGTTATGCAATGTAGCATATTTTTCTCCTTCTAAAGTTCAAAGTTGAAAACTCCTTTAATGTGGCTTATGTTTTTACAACTTTTTGAAGTTCACGTTTTTTTTGTTGCTGCAGCATATTAATATTCATCAAATTTTTTCCACAGATACAAAAAGGTTCTAAGTATAGGACAATCATTTTTTGATGTTTGGCTTAATTTACGATTATCGCTAGATTTTTTTTAATATTTCACCAATTTCGAACATAAATTACGCAGCACAGTTACTTCCACTTTTTTAATTATTAAGTTAATGATTAATGCAATATATGTGTGGAAAACAATTGAATCCTTCAGTTTACGATCATATTTTTCCAGTAATGTTTTAGTTTTTAATCTAATGGCCTCACCTCAAATAAAAAAAATTATTAAGAATATATTTGTATTTTGGTATATATTTGTTATTTAATATAGATACGAGTATTTAGTTGCTTAAATTTACTTAAGCGTACATCTTTCCTCATTCGTTGAATTAAAATCTATCAGACTTTTTGCATAGTGGATAATTGAGGAAATATAACTTTTTTGTAAATAGTTGTCGGTCCATATACTTGTAGTTAATCCAAAACCATTTTTACAATCTGCATCGAATTCATGTTTAACATTTAAAAATTTGGCTTCGTAAATTTTTTCAATATTCCGAGATATTGTGGTGTGTTGTGGTAGTAATTTTTCCACATCAACATTCGGTCCTTACTTCGCTCCAATTGAAATTAAGAACTCCGAAATCTGTATGAGCCCGGTATCTTGTACAAATTTAAAAGACCGACAGTTTTGTATGCACCATTCGGAAAACAATCGCGTTGCTACTTTTTTTTCGTCTCGTTGTTAAAGTCTACTTTCTCTACATTAGTTTCCTTCATGTTGTGATAACACTTATGTCTCACCAAGTTCGATGTGCTTTTCGAATTTTATTTAAAAACCGAAAAATCTTTCTAAATATGTTTTAAATTTTGTTTATGCCTCTTTTCCTTGTTAATTTTAACGCTCCTGACAGGATATTTTTTTGATGCTGGTCAGCGTCTATTGATTCGTATGAAATGGTTGGAATTGAATTCTAAATACATAAATATGATATATTTTGTTTAGTAAAGTAACTTTTAGAAATAATTTTATTTCTTACCGTTATTTCTGTCATAATAAAGTATATATGTATGTATATGAATTTTAACACAGTCATGAGAAAAAAAAAAACTCAATTCTGAACACATGGACACTTTTAAAATAGCTGTTGAAAGATTTTCATTTACAATTTCATTTATAGTATATATGAAATGCATTAGGTAATAATTTTAGGTAATAATATTAGAATTTTATTTATAAACTAATTTGTACACTAGGTAGTAAAAACAACTTTAGTCCAATTAAAATAGATACATTTGTAAGTCCTGCTTTGTAAAATATTTATAAATATTTTTCAAAAAGCAAGAATTTGGTAATAAAATCTGGCGAAGCATGTGTGGTTCGCCTAAATAGATCAATAAGAAATAGGTACATATGTTCTGCACTGTAAAAAATCTATACTTGAAACCACGTCTTAAAATATTTCATTAATAATATTATAGTGCGGATCTTCCATCTTTCCTAAAACCAATTTATGAATAAATAATGCCTTATTCTTAATATTTGTTTTTACTTACTAGTTAAGGAACGAACAAAATTTGGAAACGATTTAGATATCCCAAAATTAATTTATTAGTTTTTTGTTATCATGCGAGTGTCAGATCAAAAAATTAATTTTTCACAGGTAAAATTAAATCTAAAAGTTTTTTTGTCTTAGAATACTAATTATTTTAATATCTAATATATTTTCTTCTATTTTTTATTACTTTACGCAATAGCTAGAACTGATTCATTGAATGACTGCTTATTTTGTGATGTAAATTAGATACAAGTTCATAACGATTTTTTAATTATAAAACTAAAATTATTAAAAACATAAAGAACTACTTAAGTTAAAACATCGAAGTTGTTAATTAAACATACTAGTCACATGCTACTTATGTATGTAACTGAAAGTTTTTGTATTTTGAAATTTTTAATAAATTTAATTTCTTGGTTTCAATTACTTTTTTTCAATTCTTAATTAAGAGTAATTTTTTTTTATTTAAAATTGCTATACGAATTAACTCTTTTACATTTATTTATAAAAGAAAAACTAACAAAAAATATAATCATACATATGTATGTATGTGGGAACATTTACAAACGATTCCTTTGCACATATTGCGAAGGTTTTTTTTTGCCACACATACAAGTTACGCATTACAAAAAAAAAAAAAAAAAAAAAAAAAAAAAATACTTCTGCATTGTAAATACTTTCTCAATGTCTTGTGTGATTTGATTTTTTGCCTCACCACTTGTTTGCGACAAATGCTTTGAACGCCTGTATTTGCAATCGCTCATACACACGACGCCTTTATTTTGCTTCGGTTAACGAACAGTACAAACAGTATTCATTGTTATGCTCAACGCACTTAAAAAGTGAATAGATTCGCTTTTCAAATCATCTTATATGCAATAATCTAATATAATAATTCATGATAGTTAAGTAGTTAGATAAAAAATAAAAATATGAATTTCCACCAAGTTTTATGACTTTCACTGTAATACCTCTGTTTATACTAATTCCTACTCACATATCCGCCCTTTTTCCATCTACTACGAAACATGATAAGCAAATATATCACACAAAGTTTAACCTTTTTAGAATTGAGGATATGCAAGCAAAGTAATCATTTTTAATATTTAGGATGAATACCTAAAACCCTGTTTCCAAATCAAAACATGTGAGTCACTAAGGTAGCAAAGAAGTGCACTTTTCATCTCACTATGCAATTTGATAGAAAGTTATTCCTAGAAATTTTGAGAAAGCATTTACTGTTATGATTCTCTTAATTTGCAACGCCGGGTAGAAATAGCTAGTATTTTATACATTTTTCTAAAAATGTGTATCCTTCGAAACTTTCAAGTCCTTTTAAGAGGAAATTTGACGTCCTGGAGAAAAACTGTGTACTGTGGAATAAACTTACAACAAAAATGTCGGCGTTGTTTCAAAACAAAGTACTAAAATGTTATAAAAAAACGAACTAATTTGAATAAATATTTGTATTTGTATTATTTTTTATTTCTATATATACACCACATAATAATTTATATTTGAACTCAAACGGCAATGAGAGTCAAGGAAATTTATTTTTTTTCGATAGATATAAATCAAGTACAAAAATTAAGGCAAAAAGTTTTCCGACAATTAAATTTTTGTGGATCAAAGTCAATTTGGGGCGAATTTTTTCAAATTTTTGATTTGACTGCATTATATTAAGCTGTGTAATGCAGATGCAGTGTATTTCATAAAAAGAAATATCGGGGTATTTTATCCAATAATGTTATATTTTCTATAATATTTTAAATTAATTTTAAATTATAATCGATTAATAAGTTTTGGGATAATTTGTAGAACCCTTTCGACAAAATTGCAAGGCAACTAGGATAGTAATAATCGAATAACGGGTTCCAACATCGAGCTTTTAAACTTATGATAAAAAAGTCCTTCAGAAATGCTCCAAAAGTAAACAAATACTGGACATATATAATAAACAATGTACTAAATTATCTTAAAAAAATAATGTAAAATTGAAGTTTTTTTTTTTTTTTTTCTTGAGAAATTTGAACATTTTTAATTTTGCAGCAATTTTATCTTGCATATGTTAGTTTCATGCATATATCATTTTTATTTATTTTATTTTTTTCACAAAGAATTATATATAAGTTTTATTCTTTGAATAATAAAATAAAAATAATTATTAAAATTGATTTTTTTTTAATAAAAATCAATGAAATAAAAATCATTCCACATTTTTATGAGAACCTGTTCTGAGGATCACATTTCTGCATTTAACACTTTTACCCTGTCGTTCATTGTATCTGATTATTTTGTTTAAAATCTCAAGAATAATGATTATTATTACTTTTATTTTCTGTGCTTGTATTTTTTTGAATTGTGAAAAACAAGCATGAAACCTATCGAACTAAAATGTTGCTATTTGATTAAAGTCTTGTGAGTTTGGATCTGTAAGCCGTTTGTTTAAAGTAGTATTACCACAAAACTTATTAAGGATTTCAGCCAGGTTAATAATGATCCATATTTTTTTTTTTTTAATTATTACCTAAAAAGCTCTCAAGCATTCTCTGTTGTTTTAAGTTTGAGATTGAAATACTTATTGTGAGTCCTGTGAAAAGACAGATTCAATAAATAAATAAAACGCAAAAAAATCTTTGTTCGCTTTTAGCAAATTGTTTGTTAAACCTTTTTTGAAAACTTCTTGAAAAAATACTGTCATTTATATGAGAGTGACATGGTCTCCTGCGATATATGTCAGTCAAATCAAAAATGTTAAGTAATATGTTAATGTGTTTTTTTTTCTCTTGCAATTATTGCACGCAGAAAACAATTAGTTAATTAGGTTTCTTCCTCTTCCTTTTTAGGAAATGAAAAATTAAAAGCTTTTATTTTTTTCTAATAAGACAAAAGCTTTATTAGAATTTGAATCAAGAATAAGTATTAAACATCTTATATTTTCATAGTTCAAATGCATTCTTTATAGTCCTGAAATTACTCTTGATTTTTATAATTCCAACTAACTACGGCTGAAACTTTGAATACGAGGTAGAAAATAGAATTTCAAAGAATTTTTGTAAAAGGCAAAGTTAGATTGCTACGCACATTCAAGTTAAAAAATAAGAAATTTAAACAAACAAAAACAAAAGGGAAATGAAACTCTATAAATATCATGGTTTCATAATACAAACACATTGGTAGAAATGTGTATAAAAATACATAAAATGTGCAATATAAAATTATTTACAATTTCTTTTAATACAGTTTTAAACATTACATAGACACAAACTAAAATATTACTTCAATGAATTGGTGGTCTGTGAAGATTAAAGCAGTTTTACTTAAACTTTAAAATGTGCATACATGTGCATGCTAAGGGGTTAATTGAGGCATTTTTTTATAATTAAAATTTTTAATTGATTGTATTGACTTTTAATTGTTGAATTGAAAGTCAATACAATACGGAATAAAAGTATAAAAAAGTGACCTCAGTAAATTAGAAAGACAATCCAAATAAGTTAGAAATAATTTTACTGCAAATTTTGCTAATGTATCATTTTATATCTAAACTATTTAACACTTTCAAATTGTCAATCGTAACTGGCCTATTGGCATAGCCATTGGTTTGAATCGCATAATTTTCATGTCCAATTCACATGTCCAAAATATGTAATTAAGAAGCATGAGACTATCTTAACTCTTTGAAGCCCAAGCTGCAAAAACGTTATAAGTTTAAGTTTTATGAATGCGAAACTCTATGAAGTTTTTTCTTTTGAAAGACGAAAATGAGATTTACATTTCAAACATCCGGTGCTACTTCGGATTTTAGTTTGGATTTCGGCATATTGACGCATTGCCTTCAGTGGTCCTATCTGTCTGCAACATGATAGGTTCCTGCGATGGATTGCATCAGGAGCTGCTATATGTTTAGTCATGACCTCTCTAATTTCCATTAAAAAGTGTTTAATATTTCCAGATGGGTATTGTTCTAAAGAAAAAAAGATATATGACTGCCAACCTTTGATAGTCTATGACCAAAAACTCTACTTGGTAAAGTTCCATCTCCTTGAAAAACTTTCAAGTCTAAAACTAAACGATTAGAAGTTGCAAAAAAAAAAAAATTTTTTTTAGTCCCACAGAGCAAGACTTCGACTTTATAAATTGTCTAGCGGAATATCGCCCGGTAAATGATGTCATTTATTCATCAGTTGAGATGTATATATTTCTGCAGCTAATAAAATATACTGTGATCTTACCAAATCAATTACTGGTTTGACGAAGATGGAACAGTGGAATCAGTGTGTTCTGATTTTCGTGCATTAATTTCTAAACCCATACTCCGACATTAGGTCATTGGAAAACCCTGTAGCTCATACAAAATTCAACAGACTCTTTAAAATGTAGTAAAAAACAGGTCTTTGCTGAATATAATTTAATTTGATTTCCAAATTACTGGAGTATTAGAATTATTAAATTCCCCTTGTTTGCATTGTTCACGCAAATTTGTTGGTGGAAGAATCGGTAATACTTGCTTCCCATCGTCGGAATTGCTACTGATATTCATCATCATTGTCTGAGGAAAAATTAATGTCAGATACATTTGTCAAACTCTTCACAACGCTGCTTTTCGGGATTGATTTTTAATTTTCCCGGGATCCCGGGAATTCCCACAAAAAATGTATAATTTTAAATTTTAAAATATTTATAAGTTAATTCAGTTAAATAAATGATAAAAAAAAATAAAATAAACAAATTAATTAATTTGGGTAGAACTTCCCTCGATAGTTTTATGGAAGTAAGCTTGTTGTTAAGAAAACCCCAAAGAATTTTACAGATTTCTGAAGCCCTATTCTCTTCAGGTTTATAAACCATTTCTATGAATAGTGGTTTTTCTCATACAAATTTTATGCCATACTACTAATTTATAACTAAGGATAAATTTAATTATTTTACATCATGTTCAGTTCTGGTACAATTGGATCCTTTAAATTGCATAGTCTTATAAGAGAACATTTTGTATATGCTATAAAAATGTATGTTGTCGTTTCACATGCGTGCAAATTACATCTTCAAATCATTTAATAAATATACTTTTCAAATGTCGAATTTTACTTTTAGTAGTCCGTTTTCATTTACTTTGCGTTTAACAGCTGTTCAAAACATACAACCTCGTGTATTTTTCTAAAAATGGAAAAAGGTAAATTTCGAGTGCTCATTAAACATTATTTTTTGCGAATCAAACCAAGGAAAAGTTCGATAAATACTACGGGGACTCTGCACCATCGATTTCAATGGTAAAAAAGTGGTTTACTGACTTTCGTTGTGGTCGCACAAGTACAAATGACGCTGAACGTTCTGGACGGCCAATTGAGATCAGTACACCCGAAAATGTCGAAAGAATCCACGATATGGTGTTGGCCTACCGAAGAGTAAAAGTGCGATAGATTGTTGATGCCATAGGCATTTCATATGCCAGTGTGGTTTCGATTTTAAATGATCAGCTGGGTTTAAGAAAGTTGTCTGCAAGATGGGTGTGGCGTTTGCTCTCAATTGACCATAAATGTAAACGTGAGACAACTTCAAAGGATTGTTTGGAATTGTTTAACCGTAATCCGAATGAGTTTTTGCGGCGTTTTGTAACTGTGGATGAAACATGGATCCATTACTGTACTCCGGAGACCAAGCAGCAGTCTAAACAATGGGTTTCTCCGGGTGCACCTGATTCGAAGAAGGTCAAGGTAAGTTTTTCGCCCAATAAGGTGATGGCAACAGTTTTTTTGGGATGCACACGGGGTAATCCACATCGATTACCTTAAAAAGGGAAAAACAATAAACGGCGAATTTATGCCAACTTATTAGACCGATTTAATGAGGATTCGAAAATAAAACGACCCCATATGGCCAAGAAAAAAGTTATTTTTCATCAAGATAATGCACGGGTGCACACGTGTGCAATCTCAACGGCAAAACTCTGTGAATTGGGCTACCAATTGATACTTCATCCGCCATAAACTCCGGATTTAGCCCCTAGTGACTACTTCCTATTTCCAAATCTGAAGAAATGGCTCGGTGGAAAGAGATTCAGCTCCAACGATGAAATTATTGACCAAACAAATGCCTATTTTAAGGACCTCGAAAAATCCTATTTTAAGCAAAGTAAATGACGACACTTGCTCAAAATTTGACAGTAGTCTATTAACAGGTGGTATTTGATGGGGATAGTGTTGCATTTCATATAACTACGAGGGAAGTTCGAAAAGTCACGGACTTATTGATCCGCTCTCGTATATGAGGGTAGAGTAAGATTGCAATTTCAGTGTAAGCCACGTAAACCAAAAAACTTTAAATTGCATCCGGACTGATTCAACACGTCATTCATGATTTTTATAATAGCTTGTAGAGTGTTAATATCTTTCGTTAATGTACAGAATATACACTTAATTCTACTTTTGAAGTTGTGAAAATATCAATTCTTAGAAGCGATGCTTATTTTTTAATTTCTTTTTTTACTTCAAAAAAAGTTCAATCTTGTTTACAAAATTTATATAATTCTTTAAGAAATATGTTAAATATTTTCTTTTCAAACTGAGCCGCATTGCGCTTTCTTTAACCAAATTTGTATGGAAATTACCGGATCGGATTATTGTGTTCATGCATTTAGTGGAGTCAATGTTTGCACTAACCATAGAATCTATTTATATCCCACCCACACCATTTGCCGATGCTTGTATAATACCATAAAAATTATGATTTGAGACCAAATGATTTAGCTTAGAATAAATTTATTTTTTGATATAGCGATATCCATCAAACCATGTAAACTTTAAAATCAAACTACAGCTTGCAATTTTGAAAATAATTTAATGAAATTTGTTAAATAAGCCTCATGCCCCAAGGAAAATCCTATTAAAATTGATTGAAATCAGTCCATTATTTCACTTAGTTAATGTCCTCTCGGATAGGGAGTTGACGCTCATAAATCGTTTAAATAAGAACGTATTACACCGTGTGACAGTCATTTTCACCCATGAAAAAATCGATATATCCATGAAATTAGAGACCACACGTAGTAAAAGTTTTCTCTTAAAAGGGTTTTAAAAATTTCGAAGGATACACAAATAAAAACAAATTATAAAATATTTACGAATATTGTATGAACCCAGTATGGGTGAAAGCTAAAAATTCCTGCAATATAATAAAATTCTTTATTTAAATGTTGCACCACCTTGAAATTTTGCACCTGTACAGAGCAGCGTTATGTAAAGATTATATGTTTTTTTTTAAGAATTCTATAGTTACCGTTTTTTGCGATATAATGGTTTAATTTTTATGTGCCCAACTTTGACCTTTGAACTTTTGATATAAATAAACTTTGTACATAGAGTTATAAAGATAATATCTCTGTCCTTAATATGAAACTAAAACCAAGTACACCTTTGTGAAGTTTTTAGTTGTTTTTCGTTTTTCAAAATACCATATTTTTAGAGCATAGGACAGCCCCCCCCCCTCAAAAAAAAAAAAAAAAAAAAAAAAAAAAAAAAAACTCAACTAAGAAAAATTAAACACGAAGAAAAATTTATAACAAAAATTATTTTGGAAAAAATTTTTTTGTTATAAATACAAAAGGAATGATGAAATTATCTTCAGCATTATTGTCCAATTTGCATCTTCTTTCGAAATTTTTTAAGTAAATCAATATATTTTTTTGAAATTGGCACATGTTTAAGTATTTTGATTTCACCCCTGAAATTTACGAACCGTAAATTAATAAAAATGTTTGTTTGTATTTCAACAACTAAAAAGGAATAATGAAGTAAAATATCAAGTTTTTTGGTGACACAAAACAAATTTATAGTTCAAAAGTTGTTTATAAAAATATTGTATAAAATTTCATCGCCACTTATCAAATGAAATTTTTAGCCAATAAAATTTTGCACATAATTTCTAATTAAAAAAAAAAAAAAAAAATTAACATCACCCCCTCCTCAACATGCTTTGACTGGAAGTCACTTAAAGGTACAAATAGTATACATTTGTTTTTTTCTCTACACTTTTCGTTTTAACTTTAAAAGTTTTTCGATCGGAATTAATGTACCAAAAAGCCATTAGGAGATTATGTCACATTTTAAAAACAACCCATAAAAATAGAAAATATCAAATAAAATAAAGGAAACACAACTTTAGATTTTATGCACTTATGTATTTATGTATCTATATACTCATAAAAACATACAACTAGAGAGTCTATCTATTTTTGCGTGAGTGTGTCATTGCAGTTATGGGTGGCTTAGTGTTGACTGACTGGATATTCATACATAGATATTTTATAA
This sequence comes from Protocalliphora azurea, assembly GCA_932274085.1. Classification (NCBI taxonomy): domain Eukaryota; kingdom Metazoa; phylum Arthropoda; class Insecta; order Diptera; family Calliphoridae; genus Protocalliphora; species Protocalliphora azurea. The sequence goes on along the minus strand of OW026521.1, from coordinate 83,708,414 downwards.
TCTGTTGCAGAATGTACGTTTGTATTACGTAAAAGTACAATTACATACAAATGTACTTGTACTATTTGTATGTATGAATTTAGTGTCAATTTGCGGTGGGAGTAGTAGAAATAAATTTTTATTTTCAATTGACACCATTGTCATTGTAAAATAAAATCAACTTCATAATACGCTCAATTGCACAGTAAAATAATATTGACTCAATCGACCACCTAAATCTCTTACCATTTATTCATTTAGTCTTTGTCTGTAGGTTGGTCTGTTACTCAATCCGATTTTTATTTTTATAAAATTTACTATTTAGTTCCCTCTTGTCTACTAATAAAATATTGACTATTGTGACTGTATATTAGGGTGATCAATTATTCGACATTTTGAAAACCCGGTTTTTGAATAGTTCGAATATAGTTTTTGTAGAAGTAAATATTTCACTCAAAAGACTATATTTCTATAAAAAAAACTTGACAAATATATAATTATTTTAAGAAAAATATTTTAATTAATCTTCGAAATCGATTTCTTTCAAATATTCTTCATTTAAAAAATGTAGTAAACTATTATTACAAATCGTCACTGAAAATGCAAAATAACGTAAAATTTTCATATTCGGGTTTTTTATGGAATGAATATACTTTACTTGTCACAAATGTTCAGAATTATATCTCCAAAAATGACTATTATATTTATTAACGAAATTCAAAACAACAAGTGCACGATTTTGATGTCAAAAGAACATAACATTACATTTGTTAAAACTATTTAAACAAAATATTTGTTTTATTTTAACGAATTTAGATTTATAAAAAATTATAAATCATATCATTGAATGCTATTCAAAATTTTGTAAAAAAAATATGAAAGAACCATTTTCTTCTTGTTACAAAGTTATTTGTTTAGTAAAATAAATTTCTCTTTTTTCCATAAAATAATGATATAATTAAAAAAAAAAAAAACCTCATAAACGAAAATATTCAGACTTCATTACCACATGATTTTTTGATTTTAGAAAATACACATCCAAAAAAAAGGTTACCTGTATACATGCATACATACATACATCGAAAATCGATTCGATCACCCTACGGTGTATGCATTCGTATGTACGTACACATATATGTATGAACTGCTATATGTGTTAGCGCCATTTTTATCTAAATGCAATAAATGTTTGGACTTTTTATATTTTAACAAAAAAATAATACTGTAGGGTGATAAGAAATTCTGTATACCAAAGTATTAAATAATTTATTAGAAAATAAATTTTGATATAGCTTTTAAACTCTGATCGCAAATCAATTCAATTATTTTCCCTATATATTTTTTGTATTCCATAATTTCCCAGTGTCTTAATAGACTTTTAATAGGTGCCCAGCAAAAACTATTGTTGCCATGTAATGTTAATAAGCTAATATAATGGCCCTTCACTACTTACACATTAGCTGAATAACCCATTATTTTAACACAGCGATGATATTGGAGGCAACTACTTACCACGTATTATTACCAATAGGCATTTTAGAATGTCACTACAAGAACCAATTACTTCTAAGCAGTTCAATAACTCATTGATTTTAAAGTATTATTGAAGTCATTATTAGTAAAAACAATAGGAACTAGTTACATTACAGGTAGCAAATAACTTATGAAATGTCAGGCTATATAAAGCGGTTATTTTCTATAAAATTAAAAAGAATTAAAGTCAAATCCGGGATTTATGATGTGATGAAAACTTTACAATTTACAGTTTAATATTGAATATTAAACTTTTAAATAAATACAGTATTGTAAGTTTGGATGATATGATAGTTCTAATCAATTGTCAATGAAATGTTTAGTAACGATAAAGTCGGTAAAATGAGCGTAGGGTGTTGGTTAATTCATGTTTATGTTTATTCCAAAGCAGGCAGCAGACCCACCCAGCAAATTTGATGTTCTGTTACGATGATATGTTTTTTTTTTTGAAATTATATCGATTAACATCGCTCCTGCTCCGAAATTCTAGGTGCCGGGAAATAAATGCACTCCAAATCTCATACAGACTGCCAGTTACAAAAATGCTTGAAAAGGCCTTTGTTACACACCAATGTTCTACACGTTTTAAGAATATCTATAGTGAAGTATTCATATTAATTAAATTGTAATGCAAACTTTTTTCAAAAAAAAAAAAAAAAAAAAAAAAAAAAAAAAATTACGAAATAATAATTCTTAAAATTTGAAAATGTTTAACAAGAAAAGCAAATTTCAATTGTTGCTTTTATGATTTCCGTGCAAAATAAAATTATACCATCAGATTAATTATATCTTGTATCGTAGTTTTGTCGTCGGCTGAGGTAGTTCAGTTATGTCCAGGGTTGACTTACGTGATCCACGAACCTTAAGTGAGAACACTATTGGTTTACTCTTTCTAGGGTTCAAATATACAGTGTATCTTTATTTAACAATAAATTATAATAAATATTTTGTGTTAGATAAATTACTAGCAACACTATAGGGATTCAGTAGGATACTTCTCAGGTAATTCGGATACTATTACTGGTAAATACCGGTTTGAAGATTTTGTTCCTTCCGGTATTATGCAGCATGCCGGATCGCTTATAATATTTAGAGATATTTTACGAATACTGATTTAAATAATCAAATCCCTTAAAACTAAATTATAAAATTCAGACTTAATCTAAAGAGAATAACAGACGATACAATTCGCTGTGCCGAAACAGGCTGTGGCAAAACTAACAACCGAAGTTGTGCCAAAGGAGACGACCGAAGTCGCATAGCCAAAACTAACAACCGAAGTTATAGTGCCAAAATAAACAAGCGAAATTGAAGTGCCAAAACAGACGACCGAAGTCGCTGTGCCCAAACAGACGACCAAAGTCGCAGTGTCAAAACTATCAACCGAAGTTGTAGTGCCGAATCAAGACTGAAGACCGAATTTTTTTTAATTTTTTATTAATTTGGGTATTGCGCAACTTTTGCTAGGTTTTGAAGAAAGATATTGTTAATATTAAACAATTGAACAGCATTTGTTTTTCGTATTCATAACATAAAATTAATGAGAATATTAAATAAACTTTTGCGCGACAAAACTAATTGAACAAACTGTTGAGCTCAATATTCTGTGACAATCTCTTTGCTTTTGACCACTTTAGATAATCTTTTTAGGTTATATAAGGCATTAAACAAATATATATATATATATATATTAATTTAAGTTGTTTAAGTTGTTACTGTTAATTAAAATTTGACTTTAATTTAGAAGAGTACTCCTTTGATTTTGGATCAATTTTACGTTTTTTTGCGCGTTTCTTCGTCGCTTTTCGTATAATAGCTGGGCGCACATATACGAACACAGAAAAAATTAATTATTAATTAACACAGTTGTTTTATTTTGCATCTAAATTTAAAATAAATATATTCAAGTAATTATAAAATAAAAATAAAATTTAAGTAATATTTCTCACTTAAATTTTTAATTCACTTAATGATCTAATTGAATGATTTGATTGATATACGAGTAATAATTTCGGTGAGAGATGCAAATTTTAAAAAAGTTTTTAATTGAATGGATTAAAATTTGAATTACCAATGTCAATGTTAATATTCTTGCCAAATTTTTTCTGTTTGATTATAAACGAAACAATATAAATTTAAATAAATATTTCATATATATTATTACATTTGGAAAAGCTAAGGAAACCATTTGATTTTTTTTATTGACTTTATTTTTTTTATTTAATAAAAAACATTTTAAATATCTTTCAAAATTCAAGTAAAATTATCAGCGAAGAATATTTATCTAATGGTTAGTGAATTTTAAAATACGGATTCACTAATTTTAAACTTTTTCACAATATTGAAAAATTGTTAACTTTTGTGTATTTTTTAAATTTTATACGAACTTTTTATGAAATATGAATTTTACTTAATTACTAAATATGCATTCGAATTCTATAAATAGAACAAACAATATAGAAGAAAAGCACTAATGTGATAACAAGAATACACACAAACATATAGAAAGAGGTTATGAATTTCGTTCCACTTAATATAGTTAAAAATTAATTGAAGTTACGTATTTTAATTCTGATAATTTGTCAGATAAGGGAATGATATTTACAATTGACATTAAAGGAACGAAGAATGCTAAAGACGGTTCGTAACGGCCCAGAAAATTCATTCCATTCTGCTAGAGTCTAATATACCTTTTTCATTGTATTCTTCATTAAATATTACATTGATATGAACTCGAGCCTGAATAAATTAAATAAAATTCAAATTTATAAATTTTTTACTTGTCTTATACGCATAACGTTCTTGCTATAAAATATAAATAGAAAATATGTATAAGAATGAGTTTTAAGCAGACGCTTTAAAAACTAAAAATACTACTTAAAATTTGTAATTGAAATCTGACTACCAATGAATGTAGTCGCCATACAAAATTTATGGAAATTCATACATTTTTTTATTTCATTTTTTAACTATAAATGTGCAATTAATCAAAAACTTCGAACTGATTGAACCGATTAACACAAAACTTTACATATGCCCAACGGAAGATGTTGGGTGAAGCTTCCCAAGCCCGCTATCTCCAAAAGATTGTGAACACCAAGTATAAACGGATTAGGTTAACAATATGCTTTTATTTTATTGGTTTATAAAATGTGTGTTTTAATTCCTAAAAAATTGACATATTTAATTAAATTTGCATATGTATAAAGGATTATTTAATATTATAAAACATAAAAAGTACATACTTTTTTGATTTGGAAACCGTGCTAACTTCTTAACTGAACAAAGGTAGATTAACAATTAAATATATAAATTTGACAAGAAAATGGCTAACTTGTATACTATATTAAACCGCGTGGAAGCTGTAAATTTGTCTTAAACATTTTTAGGACACAAAGTAAAAGAAATACCAAGGACGGATAATGATGACAAAAAAATATTAATGATTCACAATAGTGATTAGGCAGTGGCGGTAACAGAGGAATATACGAGTTAAGGTTTCGAACGCGGGACCTACACCCCCTTTCAGAATTAGAGTTATGAAGTAAGGCCTTATGTGAAAAATAAACCTTGTTTTCAATTTTCAAAATATCATAAACAATTTTCAAACTATCGTTTTTTAACTTTTTGTTTTCATTTAGTAACAAAACTTTCCTTCATATAACAATAATTCGCAAA